>WYDI02033334.1:0-50544 GCA_009867235.2 Psittacus erithacus | reverse complement strand
GACAGGTTGTGGGGGGAAAACAAGCAGGCTACATGCTTTGTCTAATTTACGACTAAGCTTAAACCACAACACCAGGGCAACAACACCTCTGCCCCAGCATGTTCTCTGTAGACCAAGAAGTCCTAAACACATGGATTTATTCCTGCTGCTGGGGAAAAAAAAAAAAAAAAAAAAAAGGAAAAAAAAAGGAAAACCAACCGAAAAAGAAGCACTCTTGTGATGTCTTGTTAACTCATGGACGACTTTTTCACATTTACTATTGTTTACCTCATTCTGTACAGGCCTATAAAGCCCTGTAGACTTGCTCTTAATCAATGCTTTACCACTACTGATCTGTGCCCTACAGTGGGGAAAAAAAAAAAGAAAAAGGTTTCCTAACAAAGAACACAATTTCTCTGACAACTAAACTATGGAATACTTCCATTTCCACTTAACAAACTCTTCTATTTCGACACCCTTGATATCTGAAGTAGCAGAAAACTTTGGGTTTCCCCTTGTTCCTTTCACCAAACCGAGGGACTACAGAACAGAGCAGCAGCTTTCCCAGAGAAACGACAGAAACAGGAAGGCAAGACAGTGAATGATTGCCACCGAGTGGGAAAATAGAAAACTGCAGAGTGTGCCTCAAATGTTTATAGCTGTTTTTTTTCAATGCAACCCTGATTGGGAAAACATGTCGATCAGCTCCAATAGCAGCACCTCAACAATCAGCTGCAAGTTTTCAACCTTTGCTTAATTATTTTGCTAAGTAGAATTTATATGATGATTATCCTTCTTTAGAAATTTAGTAGAGAGATTTTCTTTTCAATTATAAAGTCATTTGGTGAGCACAGTTACAGCCTATGCATGTTTGTCTTGCATTTAAAGAAAGTTATCCCATGAAAACTTTCTTGTATGCATAAAAGTAAATTCCAGCTTCACAAATATCAGCAGGAAAGAATAATGGCATTCTCTGTGAGGTGAAGAGAAAGGCCAGCTTACTTGCTCTTTTTCTATTTGCATAGTGTGGCACTCATCATACAAAACTATCTGCAATATAAAACAGTAGAGAACATTTCCCAGTGCACTCCAAGTTGCAATAAAGTAGTCACCTTTGAATATTCTGGCCATTTTTTAAAGGTAGATTCTGGTTTATATAGAGAATGTGCTGTTTCTACTCCTGTTACTATTTCTGTGACACTGGGTACCAGTTCATCTTTCAGGATTGCTATGCTCACAGATACAGTCTCTCTCTATTTTTCAACTTACAGGTACTTGTACCTGTTTGGTGAAAAGCATAATTAATGAAAGTTGGTACTCTGGGACAATCAGAGATATCCTAAAGCAGCCAAAAATCACACGTGGATGTACCACCTTGTGTTCCTCAGGTTTGAGAGGCAGGACAGCCTGGGTTTGAGTCTATGCTCCAAATCATGCAAAAGCAGATTTTTGAACCTGAGTTTTCCATAACCCAGTAAGCCTTCTAGCACTGCTTCCAAAACTTTTTGTTAGCCTTGAGCACTTTGAGCATTGTAAATTCCAGACAGGAATTCACAGATATATATCTAACTCCCTCTTTTCTTTCCCCCAAGTGCTTGGCACCTACTTTTCTCTGAAATCACAGCTTTCTTGTTAATGTTTCCCATGAGCTAGTGCTGGCCACTGCCTGCTCACCTTTGGTACTTTTTATGAGTCTTGTTCTTACTTGTTTAACTATCAACATTCTGTGGTAAGGACTCCTTAAACAAATTAGGACTCAAGATTCCAGTGAACAGCAGGGAGGCAGGAAATCAAATCTCCTAAAATTTGGATTTAGATCCAGTGATTCAAAGAAATATAGGTTCCTAAGTGTTACTTTTTTGACTGTGGGAACTGATCTTTCTCCATAAATAAGCAAAGTTCTTTTACAGAAGTAGCTGTGATTGTGCCACCATCTGAGAAATGGCAATGGAATGGACTGTTCTTCCTGAAAAATTGGCATCACTAGAATCAAGAACAAAATAAACTGACATTATTGATGGCAATAAGAAAATTTATAAGAATCAGAAAGAAAAAAACCAAATCCTGATATATCTCATTTTAATCCTAATTTCATTTTTGAGGCAGTACAGTTCATTGATATGTGGGTATAAGTGGTCTATTTTGGCTTCTGACAGTACGAGCAAACTACAGGAGATACGAATGATAGTTTTGTATGGCCATAAGTACAAGACGAATAAAAGTATAATCAAACAACTGCAGAGCTGCTGTAAGCACCTCCATAAGTAATGAAAAGTTCCTAAATTTGGGTGTCATACTTGTATGCATTTT
This sequence comes from Psittacus erithacus, assembly GCA_009867235.2. Classification (NCBI taxonomy): domain Eukaryota; kingdom Metazoa; phylum Chordata; class Aves; order Psittaciformes; family Psittacidae; genus Psittacus; species Psittacus erithacus. Next base: position 48,255 of record WYDI02033334.1, on the reverse strand, counting down.
TGTTGCTCTGCAATACAAAAACCTGAAAGTTTTGGATCAGTCTGCTTCTTGGGAGTTTGCCTGCAAATTTTGCACAGGACTTTGATCTGCTAAGCCAAAATCCTTAGAGCAATTTAGCACTTAATAGGTGATCAAGTAATTACTAGTGTGTTACAGAAAAAAAATATTAAGCAATCCAGTAATGTCTATGGATTGTTACCTGGAATCCTTCAACTTAAACAGCACTATTTCACACCAATTTTCACTGAGGATATAAGGGAACATTCACAGGTCTATCAATTTCTGACAGGCACTGAAGTAACCTTGACAATGTCTTGTCAATGAAAGTGCCTGGAGCATCCAAATCTTTGCAGAGGAACCTAAAAACTACAGTTAGGTATCCACAGTCTATTCTGTAGCTCACACGTATTGCCAAACCCTGTAAAATAACTTCTCTTTTACAGAATACTATTTATAATGCATGCAGAGTGGTAAAGTCAGAATAAAAGCTCTGGGGAATGGTGTTTGAACACTATCTGAGGAAAACACTCCTACAGACTTCAGTTTTAAATGTGCACTTTTTGAGAGACCTGTGAGAATTTCTGACTTTTCAGAGTTACCAGAGAAATTAAAAAGGATAACCAAATATATTGAGGAAACATTTTGTTATTTTACTGTTCTTACTAGGTTGTAAGAGTTGTCAGCCTCCAACTGGGGTTAAAATTGCACTTGGTTTAGAAAAATTACAAAAATTCAAGTACCAAATCCCTTCCTTCTACACCCAAAAGTCTGTACTTGTGAAGAAATATTCTCTCCACCATTTCCCAACTGGCACTGGCCAAAGGCCAAGCCTAAACCATACCAAACAAATTAGCTTAAAAAAAGTACAAGTGTGCTCAGACAAAAAGACCTAACGTGACTGTTTTATGTGATGTTCTATTAATTAGCCATAGCCCAATAAACCTCCGTTTTAATTTCGTAAGCCTCAGAATTCATTTCGCTTTGTTGAATTCTCCTCCCCCTAAGCAATTAACTATTTAACTGTGACTAATGAAAAAAGAAGTAAAATTGCATATTGGTTTTATCAGCAGTAATGGATAATATTTAAGTGGGTTGAGCATTGTTATTATGAAAAGCTAATCAGTTTAGAGTTAGCTTTCATTTTCAGATTTATTTATACTCACCTGAACACACTCATGCACGTCAGTGACCATATTTCTTTTAATGATAAAAACTCCTTGCAAATTATTCATATTTTTGTCTTCTGCTTACTTTCAATCATTTAGAGAAGATTATGGCAGTTAAATTAAACAAACTAAAAAATACATAATAGAGAAACTCACAATAACTGGAGCTAATGCTACACATGTTTAGAGTAATAACAGCAACTCATGACACCATATTTATGACTACAAAGTGGTATCAACACAATGGAGAAAAAGCTAAAAGTTGTCATGTTTTGTTGAACTATACACAATATAGATCTTACAGTATTTTTCCTTCTAAACTGTCCATTCACCAAATATGTTTACAATGTCACAGAACAGATCCTATTAGAACCATGAAAAATAGCGGGACACAGTCTGAAAAGTATTTTATTTTAACAAACACATTTTATTACAAGTATTTTAACCCATATTCCCCATGACAATATTCAGCAACACATCACCTCTCACTGCAAGGCAATCAGTGTAGTCTGTATATTCAACATTATACAGCAAGACTCCTCGCTGTACCATATACACCACCATACCGTAACACTCTTTTATTTTTCATTTTTCAGGAAACTGACTGAAATCTGAACTAAGCCCTGCTCTTGCACAGAGGCTGGAGTCTAACTCATCCTTTTACAACCCAGCCATTTCTGTGCCTCCAGGAACCCAGTGGGAGCTGCTGACCCCACAGAGCTGATCAGTGGTATTTTGCTTCATGCAACACAGCAGTTCACACCTCCTACTGATTTAGGAATTGTACTACTACTTTCTTCCATGCTTGAATGTAGTTGTAGTCTGCTCTGCACTCCCAAAGCAACTACATCAGATATATGTATAAAATGATAGGAAACCACTGAGCTAAATATAAACCCTGCTCAGAAAAGCAGTTCTTTTTTTCTTATTATGGAGATGATCATGCTGGTTTGTATTTTGTAGTGTGATTTTCAAAGACTTGCACAGTCTGCCTGAGAATTACTGGATTTTTCTAAGATCATTTACCAGCCTGTAAAATTTATGGATAAAAAAGACATACATTCCTCTATTGCCTTTAGTACTGTGGAACAACACAATAATTTTGTGAAAGTACTGTAATGTCTGTTGGGTTTACTTAAAAATACATAGAAACAAAATAGAACTCTTCCCTTCTCCAGCATTTTTATAATTTTTTCCTTCTGTATTTCCAAAAGGCCTCTTATGCTAATGCATTCCAAAGGCATTCAATTATGCAGCCCTATTTTAACTCTGCAAATGTCCTCACTTACAACTTCCCATTACTGGCAGATACTAACTACTTATGTTGGAGAAAACTAATTATGAAATGCCAGCATTCGCCTAACTGTAATGCCAATGGTAGTTTTCAAATAGTCAGCAACTACTTTTCAACACTGTCAGTTCATTCCCTTGCGGGCTTTTGTGGAAAACCAACAGAATAGTTTCTCTTATCCACTTCTGAAGTCCCAGTCAGTTTCTTGTTAAAAATTACGTAAGTGTGAAAGAATGCAGTGGTGGAAAGGTTGTATCCCACACAATTTGAGCAAACGAAGAAAATATCTTGTTTGGAGTTTTATTGTTGTGCGCATGAAAGAATAAACACATCTCTTGAAGAAAGCAAGGAAGCGTTCTCATAACTATTTGGGCCTTTTTACCCGAAAGGTCATTTACCACATTCAGATGTGATGTTGCATGAATAAACACTGCATTCATGACAAGAGATTTCAGTGTCATACGAGTAGGTTAACTGAAAAAAGAAAAAAAAAAAAAAAAACAAAAAACCTAAAAATTAACTATTGGAACAAAAAGGATCACAAATGGGACTATCGCCCTGTCTCTGAAAGCCAAACTTTTCTCACATAAAAATAAAGCAAAATAAAGCATTTCCCAAATTGCGTTTCCCATGGGAAACTATTAAGACAGTGGATAAAAATGAGCAGCAATGTCACCTGGAAATGCACCATCCTCATTCTAATCACAAACATATATGGAGCCTTTTAATCTAATTTTTGCTCTTTTCTTCAGGAAGCACTGAACTCTGATCAGTTGAAGACGCTGCCCCAGCTCCTGGCACTTCCCAGCAACCCAGCTGCCCCGGCAGACTCGCCCCCACAGCGTCCAGCACGGCAGGACTGTGCCGGGGTAACTCCAGGCCGCCGGGGTAGCCATATGGGCTCCGTGGTCATCGCGCATGGCCGCCGCTAAGCGCCGCTACTCCCCTCCGCCGCGGGCGCGGCCTGCCGAAGAAGATTGGCCTCTCGGAGGCCCGTAGTTTCCCTGGCAACCGGCAGGAAGCGTCGTCGGTCGGGGTGTCGCGCGGCCGGGACAGGCCGGGCTCGCGGGGATCCCTTGGAGGGGCCGTGAGGCGGGGGAATACTGCTGGCCACCGGGCCGGTGCTCCCCTCTGGCCGCCTTCATCTAGGCTTCCCCGCGAGGGAGCGGGAGCTGTGGGAACAGGAGAGGGGCCCGAGGAGGGGTGCGCGTCCCGCGTCTCACCGGATCTTTTGGTGTCCCATGGTCGGACTCACGGCTCTGTGGTGACTGTCAGAGCTTTGCCTTTTAAGCCTCTTGGAGGTGCTTGATGCCCCTTCTTTCTTTCTCTCTCTGCCTTAGTTGCGCTCCGGGAGAGCTGACACCGGGGTAAGGGAACAACCTCCCCTTTAAATTCCTACTTACTTTCATTCTGCCTTTCTTAAGTGACTTCTAGAACCCAAACTCCAGGAGGCACTTTTCTTGCTTTGGAAGATGTCTTTTAAAGGTGCCTTTTCTCTTTCTGTTCAAGGGTTTCTGCCCTTTGCTTGAAGTCTGTCTTCTGCCAGTAAGATGGTTCACTTCTGTGTTAAACCTGGTGTGTCAGTTGTTTGACTCACAACTATACTTCTGCTGTCTGCTCTCTCTACAAATATGTATGACTCTCCCAGCTCTTGACTACACAAGAACTTTCATCTTGTGCTAAGGCCTCCTTGTGCAAAGTCCTTTTTTCACTCTCTGGAACCTCCTCCTCAGCCAATACACAGGCATGTTGTCTCAATTTAGTTTTTACAAAACCTTTGTCACTATTCTCAACTTGTGTCTTTTGTCCCAGAGGGCTAACATTGTACCTGCCTGTTGTCACACCCTTTATTGTTTACTTTATCTGATAGTAACTTTTTAAATGCGTCAAGATTTTGTCATTATTTAAAATCTTAGTAAAGTCGTTGGCATGCATCTTGATTACTTCTTGGAAAAGAAAAGAATTTGAATACATCTGAATTACTTCTGAATACTTTTCTGAGAAAAACATTGTTAATAGCAAGATGACTGCATTATGAGCAATTGTACATTGAGAAGGTTGACATTAATAGCACTATTTTGTGATATATAATGCTAATGTCAAGAACTTATCTGGTGTTTTTATAGTGTAAAGCCATTTTGATTCTTATTTTTCTGATAGTTAAAATGTGTTTCCTAACACTAGTGTGATTAGGGTTTTGTGATAATGAGCTGGCACTTACAAAATCACTAAGTTTTCTTCCTATGTTTTTGTTTATCTTTTAGGGCTTCAAATTATTTCTGGATTTAATGATCTGTGTTTTACAACCAGAACAGTTCTCATAAGTGTCATGTAAGTTTTTGAGTGTTCTGAAGAGACTTAATTGTCTAATTCTGATATGTTAGTTCTTTTTTTTAAAAAAGACTGTCACTAGAAAATTATTATTATGAAAATGGTAGGAAAAAGAAAACAAGATCTGCAGTGGGTGAACTGATGTGCATCACTAGTCCTGATCAAATAATCAATCAAGAAGTATCAATTTATACTTTCAATTTTAGTTTTGCTTTATATTTTGACAAATATGGTAATCATTATTACATGTTGTTTTTCAACATTCAGTAAAAACTTAGACATCACGTTTAATTCTTTTTGCAAGTCATAAGGACATAGCATACTACATAAGTTCTGGGACCTTATCACTTCTTACCAGAAGCAGAAATAATCCTAAAGATTTGGAAATAATCCTAGTACCTGACTAGGGATTCTGTTTGGAGGGAAGAATTAGAAGCTAAACAAGGGCTGCATGTACAAGATTCTGGCAGAGGTTAAAGCAGGTGGTTTATAAAGCTGAGGGCATGGAAGTAGCATAGCAAAAAAATTAGCCACTCTAGTTCATCCTTATCTCAGTGTTTGGAATGTAATAATGTTGTAGACAAAAACAGGTGTCATCAACTTGGGAAAGGTGATGGCTGGATGGCAAGCACCATGCTCATCCTTGTGGCAGTATTTGTTTATGTGTATTATTTAATTGCCTTCCTATTGTTTTAATTTCAATACAGTGTCATTTTTTGTTTATGAAAGGAATGTAATTTCTTATTTACTAAATTCTTCTCCATCCAGAGTGCACCACAGCATAAATTACTGAACATTAGCAATATTCAAAACTAGCATTTTCACATTTTATAATTTTATTAACATTTGGAAACCTCTTGCCAAGTTTATTCATCAGTGTCAGGCTTGGCAAATTAAAAGGCAGTAGACTGTTACTTTTATTAGGGACATTTTAACCAATTACAGACATATATTGTAATGCCTGTAGCTGGTGCGTTAACATTTAGAAGATACATTTAACTAAATCAGTATTTAAGGGTGTATACAGAAAACTATTTTTGCATTCTTTTTAAGAAAATACTTTTCATTCTCCTTAATGAATTAGAATTAATTTTCTGTGTTCTTCCTTTGCTGCTTTACATTTTTGTTCTGTTACTGATTTTGCTTTGGTTTTGTGTTCTGAATCCACTTGCTCTTCTGTTCATTCCTTCCTCCTGGCCATTCCTCATATTGTTACTGTCCTCTGCTGTAACTGTACCCAACCAACCTATTTCACTCTTGGCTGTTCTGCTGAGCAGTGTAATACTGCTGGGATTTCTGTAGGTTACCCTAAAAGCAAACTGTAGCTGATTTCACTTTTGCTGCAGGTGTCAAAGTACAGAAGGGGAGGATTAGGAAATGTGTATATTTGACAGTTGGAGTGACTGTCAAAAGACTGTCAAAATTATCCCATGTGCTGCATAGGATATATAAGAATAAGCATTTGTTTTCTAGTACACTTACTGAGATTTTCTTGATTGATTGTTCATGTCAGTCTTCAGGTTTGGGGATTCTAACACTTGACACTCTGTTATATAAGAATGAAAATTATTATATGTTTTTTAATCTTTATCTTTTCTGGAAAGCAATGTTTTCAGAATGTCATCAGGCATCCAAGTAAAACCAAAGACTGCAGTACAGAAGAAAAAGACATCTCCTTTGCCACGTTCTGCACAACCTGCAACTAAACCAAAGCCTAGTGACAAGCTGAATCCTAAAACTATTGATCCGGTATGTATAAAATCATAGAATCATAGAATGTTTCGGGTTGGAAAGGATCTTAAGATCATCTGGTTTCAATCCCTCTGCCATGAGCAGGGACACCTCACACTAGAGCATGTCACACAAGGGTCTATCCAATCTGGCCTTGAACACTGCCAGAGATGAAGTATGGGTGATGGATTTTCTGTTTGTTTTGAACAGTTCTCCTGTCAGAAGAAATTTCATTACTTTATGAAATACATGCAGGACATTCTTTTTCTGGTCCTGTTGTGTAAATTTAAACTAAACTTTTGTTATTAATCATACATTCCGTAATTTCTAAGCATAAATGCCTGAGAAGTAAGTATGTTTATTACTTTTTTTAAAGAAGGGGAAAAGGGGGCTTGGTACAATCGTGGTGTGGATGGTGACATTTTTATTTTATGCGTACTTTTGCCCTGAAAAGAGATTTAGAACTAATTGTTAAAAAGGGTTGGAGTTCATTTGGTATAGTTATAAATTTTGACACCTGCTGCGTTACAGGAGTTAATCCCAGTTATGCAACAAAACCAAGAATCAGGTATCATCTTGATGATCGTCAAGAACTCATAAAATCTAGCAAAATAGAGCAGTACTTGACACTTGCAAGTACCGTGAATATGTAATACTTTGGGAAGAATTTGGGTTCTCAGGAGAAGACTGATGAAAGGAATTGTTTATTTACAGAAGACTTGCAAGGAAGGTGTTTAATCTGAAAAGTAGTGTTGAATGATCATGCTAACAAATAATATCATAGTTCATATACCTAAGAATCATGTAGGTGATAAAAGCCAAATTTGGGTAGGCTTTCCTCCTGCGAAGCTGCTAGTTTCCTTCTCCAGTGAGTCTTTCCAAGATTCTCAGCCAATGTGAAACTTGCTGCTGATTTCCAGTGACCTTATTCTGTCTTGCCCAACATTTGGAGTTTCTCCCACATCTTTTCAACTTTTACTTTTGTCTCTGCTTGGATCAAGGTGGAACTGAAATTCCAGACCTACCTTCTGCATGTTACCAATACAACAACAATAAGAGTATCAGGAAAGTGGGACATCCTTAATCTATTGAGGAGAGAACTCATAAGATTTCTGAGTTAAGATTTGCAAGAGAAAATAGAAATACTGGGTATTCCAGTAGGAAAGCACTGATCCTACATTATTTACTAATTTTCTCAACTTCCTTGGCAGATAATTCTGAAAAGCAGTTTTCTGGTAAAGGTAGCAAATATGTTTTCCACCCTTATAGCTGCAGGGTTGGGGTTTTTTATTAGTTTTAGAATCATACAACTAAGTTCCTTTTATTTGTAAACTGGGGTTGTAACATATTCGTAAGAGTTATCAAACATTGTTATTAATAAATAATGCTTTTTTTTTATTTTTCTGTTCTCACAGTTTGGTGCTTATTCTCGACCAACTTCTTCATTTGCTGCTATATATGCAAAAGGTGGCATTCCATGCAGGTGGGTAGGCTTTGTTTATTTTTTTACTAAGTATATGATAGGTAGAATTACACAGATTAAAATACATCTATTCATGTTTGATCTTTTAGCTAGGCTGTTTGATTCCATTCATTTCTGAAAAGATTTCTGGTACTTACCTCTTTTCAGAACAGAAAGCAATTTTCCATGTCTTTGAAATTGTCTTCTTTTGGTTCTTTTTTTAATGTTGTGCGTTAATACCGAAGCTAGTTTTTAAAAACGTAGCTAGGTATTTGCAGATTTGCTAAAGCTCTTTCATGAAAGAAGTTTATTTCTTCAGAGAATGGTGTTTACATCTCCCTGCTAACAAAGATAATAGAATGCGTGCCACTTTAGTAGACATCTTGCAGTCTTTTTTGTCTGAAGTAGTATAACAGCATTTCTTGAGTGTTCCAATTCTGTAGTTGTCAGCAATATCGCGTGTTAACAAAACTACTAGTAAGTAATAGTTTGTGGTACTTTAAGTTACTTTTGTTTATTATATATTTGCCTAGTCAGTAAGCACTTTAGTGTTTTTTAAGTGAATGCAGAATTACATAGAAAAAATTTGAGTAATCATTAATGCATGAATATACATGTATAAAATAGTCATTAATACAGAGCTTTTTTCTGTATCTTAGGAGTAACTGATAGATTCAAATATGATTTTTTTTAGTTTCAATTGACTTCACTTACCAATTGTTATTTGAGGAAAATGTTAATTTATATTTATCAAAATAAGTGACTTTGCAAGGAGAGCATCTTCTGTGTCATTATGAGAGGCATCTATAAATTTTATAATTTTTTTTTTCTGATTTCTGTGTGATTGGCAGCAGAATTTTGAAAACTGCCATATTTGGAAATTACAATAATTGCAAATATACAAAATGTTATTATAAATATACCAATGTTATTATAAATATACAAAAATTGCAAAAATACAAAAATGTTAAATACCATTATACAGTTCACTGAGGACAGCAGTATGTATTGAAATTGTGTATATAAAATTTTAGTAATATTGCAAACCAATTTGTGATGTATTAAAAGTCAATAGTGTTAGCAATAAATTATGTATTATTATATGTTAATTTGTTCAAACTTTATTTTTTATATAGGTTAGTGCATGGGTCAGTAAAGCACAGACTGCAATGGGAATGCCTTCCTGAAACTGTTCCCTTTGATCCTCTTCTTGTGACATTGGCAGAGGTAAACTCAATTTTCTTGTAAAGTTAAGGATGCAGGATTTCCTGATTGAAAATGGCATTTTGTAATAAGTTAAGCAGGCTATCTCAGACTCACCTCCCAAGGAAATACAAAAAGAAAAATAATAATTGTGAGGATCATGTGTGAATGAAGATGGGCAAGAACATTGCCATTTGTAGTTCTTTAGTTAAGAATACTGCTTGAGCAAAGTTGCAGTGGCTCCACATGGTGGAGTTAGCGTACTTTATGTTTTGAAGTGATGTAATAAAATCTAAACATCTTGCTGGTATGTGCAACTTTTTTATTGTGTTTTTGTTTAACAGAAGACTCGCTGTTAAGCAAACATGTTTTATGTTTGCAACAGGGTCTGAGAGAGACGAAACATCCCTATACATTTGTTTCAAAGGAAGGTTTTAAAGAATTACTTATGGTTGATGGTGCTACTGAAAAAGCAATTCCCTTATTGCCTCGTCTAGTTCCAGTCTTAAAGGCTGCACTGGTATGTCTTACTCTTCATGCAGATATTTTAATACAGATTGTTTTGGGTTTTTTTCCTTTTTTGTTGTGCTGGTGAGGACTGCATGGAAAATATTAATGTGATAATTCTATTGCATAGGCTTTTGGCTTCCAACCCAAACAATTCTATGATACTCTGATTTAAAAATTCAAAACCTGCTACAAAGATAAACAGAATATGCCAGTGAGGAAAAGAGAGGAATACAGTTAAAATCTCTGAGGTCATATTTTTGATTTTTTTAAATGTTTTTAAGTTTTCTACTTATTCAGAAAATAAAGTGAGGTAAAAGTATGGTTCTCAAAGGTAATCTCTTCTGGATCTTTTACATATCTTTCAGAGCACTTTTCTGGTTCAGCTCCTTGCTGTCCTTTAATCTACCTGTGTTTTAGTTCTGGTTTTATAGAGATCACTGAAAGGTTGAAAATTCTTTTTGATCTCAGATCAGGAGTGTAACCGAAGATCAGAATTGTGTGTTATGAGTATCTTTGGTTTAGTTTGGAAGACAAATTAGAAAAAATATTCTTATGTGTTCTTCCTATTACTGTTATTCATCTGGTAATTTTCATTGCTGCACTATTTTGGTATAAAGTCTTGTTAAACCTTCCCTACTACACAAGCAGACAATGACTTCTAATTAAAAAGAAAATGTTCAGGGCCCAAATGTCAGAGTCGAAAAATAACTTTAAATAAAGGTCAGTATTAGTACAAGAACAAAATAAATTGTTGTGAATCAATTTCTGTGCTAAAGGAGTAGTGAAATAACAAAACCATTAGAGAACTCGGGTATAGAAGAACCTTCCAACTGGAGTAATAAGAATGACAGAGCGCCCTAGAAGTAGGTAAGAGTCTGAGCACTGGTGCAGATGGCAGAGCTGTAGTTAGCAAGGGACTAAATTAATTGAGCCAGAAAGTCATTGGCTCCTGTTTTTCTCCAACAAAGACAATTATTGTTAAGTATTACATAGATTCAGGGTACTGAATCCATTATATTTGTAATTAAAATGTCATCTACCAGTTTCAACATATCAGTATTTGAAGAGTTCTTTCTAATACGCTGGGAGCACTGAAATTGTTGGTGTAGTAAACTGTTTGGTTTGCATGCCAAATTTTTTATTTCATCATTAATAAATTATTAGTTTCCTTGTTTCAAAAGAAAGGCAAGAATTTCACTGACATTTTATGGATACTTTTGTACTCTACTTTAAAAATACATGTTTTTTAAATGTTACTTTTAGAGACTAATATTGTTACATTGCACTTGTTTCTAAACTTGTAACATTATAGCAAGTAGCAGTTACACAGTAATTTTAATTTTTAAAAATAACTTGTGCATTTGTCTGAATATTGCTGATGGGATTTTTCTTTCCCCCTCTGGAGGCCCATTCGGATGATGAAGTATTTGGAAGAGGATTGGATGCTTTAGTTCAACTGAGTGCTGTGGTTGGCCCATCTCTTAATGATCATCTTAAGCATCTACTCACAAATGTAAGTTTTTACTGCTATAGTAAAATACAATCTGTATTTTTATGGTACTTTTGTTGAGATGTTTACTATAATATCTGCACAGATACAGTACAACTCAACAGTTCCATGAAAAACACGCTTCATATATTCCCCTGTGTAGGTCCATAATTCTTTAATAATATGGTGACTTACAAAGTTCTAGCAAGGTCTAAAAACTGTTTTTAGCATAAGTTAGAGGATAGTGGAAGATAAAAATAATAAAAAGATGCAGCTTCAAGCCTGAGGTGAAATAGAGGCTGTGTTTTGAAGGGAAGTTTATGTTGAGTTTTTGCATTTGAAGTGTGAACATTTTAACAGATCTGTGAAAGTTCCGATAAATTAACTTAAGCAAATATTCCCACTTCTTTCAGATGAGAATTCTGCACAAGGAAATTTTCATTTAATAAAATTAGAGGGGGATTATGGAAAGTATTTTTATACTGAGTCCTTCTGTAGACATCCTTCCTCTGTCAGACAGGCTTGTCATGGTTTCATTTAGCTTGCTTCCAAAGTGTGTTTTTACAGCAAAATAAAAGGACTTTTTAGGCATCCAGTGCAGAAGGGAGAAATTGCAGGAAGTTTGTTTTTTTTTTTTTGTTTTGTTTTTCTTATTTCCACTATAATAAATCTTTTTCAGTGCACTTGAGAAATGTGTAAACTTTTCATCTGGACAACACTTTAAGAATTACTTTTTATAAGGTTGATAGGTCTTTAAAATTTGTTTGCTATAGGAGAAAAGAAGTATTTTTTTGGCAAACAGTTAAACTTTCTTTGAATTTAAGTTTCTCATCACTTAACATTTTATTTTGCCTTCACTGAGTTCCATACTTTGACATCAGTGACAAGCTATAAAGTGGTTCCTTTTCATCTTTAAATTTCCATAGATAAGATGAAATAAAATAATAAAATAGAATTATATTGGCCTCTTTGCATCTACTGTACTATATTGTGCAACTAACCTTTTTATTTTACTTTTCCAATAGCTTTCAAGGAGATTAATGAGCAAGAAATTTAGAGAAAAAATTACTGTTGGTTTACAGAAGTTGGAGCAATATGGTGGAAAGGTGAGCTGATCTCGTGACTATTCTGTACTCTTCACATTTGAATGCAGCTTTGCCAAAACAACTTCCATCTCTGGCTTTCAGATTTACCCCATTACCTGCTTATTTTTATATGTCACTACTATTCATATAGCATAAACCACAGGATTTTGCACTATGGCAATCAGCTGAGCTGTGTTCCAGTCCATGGTGAAAGAGTTGTTTTAGTCTGTTGATATAGTGAGTGGTAGTAGAAATGACATTAAATCTAGTCTGGGTAATCCATATCCTGACAGTTAGGCTTTGTTGTCACCCATTATTTATATTGCATTTTTCATTTGTATTTTCCATTGTTTTAATCTCTGAGCAGGAAATTCAAGAGAATGTCTCAGTAAAATATTCCAAGGGATCCATACATGCATAGGAAGTTGCATGGCTGGACTTTTACAGAACTGCACACTAAGCCCTGTTCAGGAGACCTCTATTTCTGGGGGGGGCAAATGCACACACATGTGGATTCCTACCTATGATATTTGCTTGGAACATCTTATTATCCTTGGTGGGAAGTTTATACAAACTTAGTAGTTGAAATCAGTGTGGAGATCAGATAGTCACATTCCAGCCCACCTTGGTTAACCCAGAGGTTAGAGCTACAATTGCTATAAATTAAAAATAAAAATAAAAAAAAAAAAAAAAAGCTTTAAGTAGCAGATGGCAGAATATTTTTCTGCTGAACACTGTTGCCATTTTTTGTTGTGTTACACATGTGCAAAGAGAGAAGAAAAAAGAGAGTACTAGCTTGGATATTCATGCAGAAGAGAAAATACTTGCTTTCTTGACCCTATGAACACTTGCATGTATTATATTAAATGGTCATTGGTAAAGAATAGGAATAACCTGAAGAGTAGGGACCATTACTATAGGTCTGCCAGTTCTAAGCTTGTATTTCATTTTTTGTGTGTGTGCATGTTCTCATGTTCATTTAAGGGCAAAAGCAGTGTTTGTATTACAGACCTGAAAAACATCACAACAAATAAAGGAGCATGAGAGTTTTTTATTTAAATGAAATGAGACAGGAAAAGGAAAATTACATCTCATCTTGATGATCTGAAAATTCTGTTCTAGATAATGTAACTAATCCAGAGAATCACTAACCTCTAATTCTTCTGTCTGTCCGCTGATTTATTGTAGTCTTAGCATTTTTGTGAGTAGGTCTATCTGTAAGTCTTTTGAAAAAATACCATAATATGAGTCTTACTTTTATTGGAAGGCCCATCCAGAATATTACTTCTCTGTTTAAAAATCCATATTATTTCATGTCTATATTTATGCCCTGGTTTAGGTATGAATTTGCATATCTCTTCTCTTCGATGTTTACTGTCCAGCATTAGCTGTCACAGTGGTCCATTTTTTCAGTTCATTATTTTCAGCATTTTTGACAGTAAATTTCTCGGCAAATAGCAACTTTTCAGTTTTTTATGATTTGATAATAATGAAGATAACAAGTAAAAGTTGTGAATTATGCAATTTATAGAGACTGTATGAATACCGTCGTATGTAGTGTTAGTGCTTCTTGTTTCAATTTGTTTTATTTTCTCAACAGGCAACTACGGCTATCATCAAATCTAAAATTCCAACGTATTGTTCTGTCTCCTCTTGAACAAGAAAACTAGCAATTTGTACTGTAAGGTGAAGTTTGGAAAGAAACTGCCTGTGAATGTCACTGACACTTATTTGGGGTATGATATAATCTCTTAAAATAATCACAACTCCTCAGTATGATGGAGAGTGGGAAAAGTCCTATCAATTTATGAATATGTAATTATGGAAGACTACTTAAAGAAAGTCTCTCTGTATTAGCTGCTGTTTGCATATGCATTGTGCTTACAATGACATTGACTAACTGGCTATTATTTCAAAAGTAGAATATTGATTCTTATTTTGTTGTAAATTACAATGTTCCTTAATATATCTGCAGTTCTTAATGTTTTGTACATTTGTGTGATGCAGAATAATTTGCCTTTAATTATGAAAATAGTCTCTTAGTATTATATATATACACCCACTTTTCAGACACGTAAGTTATTTTGTGCTGCAGGCACAGCTGATGCATTTTGGGTTCATCAGGGCTTACTGGGTTAGATGTAGAGCTATGAGAAATCATCTGGACTTCTTAATAGTCAGCTTTTAAAGGTATGAATGAGAATACACTAAACATGTAGCATGCAGTGCAAAACTGAACTTGCTCAGTGCATTCTCAGCACATTTTTTTAAGAAGCTGGAGAAGCTTTGGAGAACACAGTGCAGAAGCATCAGGTTGCTTCATAGAGCCACAGCCTAGGTTTTGCTCAACCAATTATTTCCAGTTAGCTTTGGGCCTACTGAATGTAAGACAAATGTATCAGGCAACTTTGGAGTATTTACATTGTGCGCCCTTTGCATTGAGTTCTGTAATGCCACAGATACGCTTAAGACCAGTCTGTGAATTCAGCACCAGACAAGCTAATACACTTCTGAATGTAGAAGCTATAAAAAAACCCCACGAGTTAAAGACAATAAAAAGATTGGAGAACTCAGCTTACCTGGCTGTCAAGCCATGTAGGGGGCAGCATTTCTCCATGAACATATTTGAACTCGATAACAAAATAATTCCTAACAGGTCTTGTAATAAATACCATTCAGGGTTCTCTGTGAGGGAGAGCTGACTGAGTAACAAAATATGCCACAAAACTTTTTTTCCCCTGAGGAAAATTAAATTCCGGAATTTAAATTTGTTTTTTAAAGGTTGTGTTTCGTTGTTTGGCTTTTTTTTTTTTTGTCATCAGAAGATGCTGTTACATGTGGTATTAAAAAAGTTTGTTGTATGAACATATGAAAGCAATTTCAGATTTTGTTTTTAAATTACCACTGCTTGGCTAAATTAAATTTACTTCAGGACTGTGCTGAGATCAGAACTGTGCAAAAGCAAGATCTATGTATTTAAGCCTCTTAAAAAAATTAATCTTGTTGGCAAAAATGTCTAATTTGAAGAAATACAAGTATTTGCTTAACAACTTAAAAAAATTGATCATGCTGCTCATTTTTCTTCATGTTTATTTTATTTTTTTTAACAAAATGCGCACATTTAGTTTACACAAACACACTACAGCAGATTTCAGGTGTACATGTATTGTACTACTCTTATCCTACACTGGTGATAGCAGAGCAGCCTTCAACATGCCTCTAACATTCCATCTCTACACCAGAATAGATACCTGATTTATTTTTCCAAAGAATGCACTTGCAACATTCTTTCTATTTCATTAATCCCCTTTCTCATTTTCTGCAGCAGTGTCACAATGAAGATTGGCCTATATCTGATAGCATTTCACCTATTTTGAAGAAAACTCTGTGGACTGTATATCTTAAAAATTACATGGATAGGGGGGCAGTATTATATTTAGGTACATACTTTTATAGAAAAGTCTTTCCAGGTTATTAGTGTAGCTCCAATCTTAATGAAGACATGATCCTAAAAAATGTAATGCATTTATTACACATAGATGATATTGTATAGCTGAAGTTTCCCATTTTTTCCTGATTCAGTCTCATAATTGAAGATATTACAGAAAGTTGATACAGATGCTAGCCTGTCTAGCAGTCGGTCATTATTAATATATGCTACTACATAGTAATATTCAGTCTGAGCACTGAGGCGGGATGAAAGATTCCAAAGTTCATGCCTTTTTCTTCATTAAAGGCAGAAAGACACATACTCATGAAAACAGTTTTAGGTTTCTTCGTGAAAAACTGAAGTTGGAAGATCCTTAATTTTAAGCAAAGAACTTTGTAGACACGTTGAAGAAGAATTAGAAATACAGTATGTAGGACTCCTCTCATGATAAATTAAATGCAGATTCATTAGGTAAGTGTGACTGATAGACGCTGACTCATATTTGTTAAGGAGTGTATCTACCTATAAGCAATTTTGCTTATACTACCTATAAGTCTTTTTTGTTCTACAGCAATTCTTCTTCTCAAGTTACCTATTTGGTTAGGTTTGGAGAGGTTTTTTTTAACAGAAAAGCAGTTCAAAGGTGGAAGGCAATAGCAGCATGATGTGCATTGCACATTGATTACAGCACTTTAACTCAAAGTATTATTCAAAAAATGAGGACTACACCATACAAATGTGGAAAAAAACCAAACATGGTAATGCCTCTGTATAAATTAGAAGCTAATATTTGAGAAATACACTCAAACATCTGGAGCTTAATCCAGTACAAATGTGTAGCAAAACAGAATATTTATTTAATCTCCTTGTCATAGTATCTATTTTATAGATGTGTTGGAATTATAATAATGTAAGGTCTTATTTTGTTTGGGTTTGGAGTAAAACCATGACTTTGCAGAGCAATCTTGTTAACTAACTAGTCACTGCTGAAGTGCTAAATTGTATAATTTAAAAAGATTTTTTTGTTGGGAAAAGTTTATAATAAAAAATTTATTTGCATAATACATGTCTCAGTGTAAAGCTGAGTAATTTTATTTATGATAAAGTGGAAATCCATCTTTTAGGTAATGTTGCAGAATAGCTCATATTTGTCCATTAATTGTAGACCTAATGTCTTCATTAAATCACATTTTCAAAGAGCTGCATGGATCGCATTATGTTCTCATCCTGTAAAAAAAGAAAATAATAAACCAAAAATCATACACCAGTACAAATATATTTGGCCAACGTCTATAGTGAAATGAGGTAGAGCTAACTGTAGTTTGGTTAATGCTAACATTATTTTTGAGCTTGTTTGGAGAAATGGTTAGGAGAAAAAGGCTGGTAATGGATCTATGCTTAAATAGGTTTGTGTATATATTAATTAAACTAAAACTATCAAGAATACAATAGCATGTTAAAACAGTTAAGTCTGCAATATTTTGGAGGTTACATGCAGTATAACAAAACACATATAGACAATAGATACTGTACCTGAAGTGTGAATCCATACATGAAATTTCTAGTCCTTTGTATTGCACACAGGAGCCTTCTTGCAAATCTAGTGCATTCTATTGCATAGCTAGGGGTGACTCCAAAATAAAATAGGTTTAGATGTGCATCTTTGCATGAACTGAAGGGTCAGTCAGTTCCATCACAACACTGACTCCTCAGCTCAGATTTTCTGTGTGCTCACGCTGAAGGATGTTGACTGCTTTCCCATGCTACTTCTGCTTTCTGATTACTTTGCATTAGGCAGGTAACAAACCCTTTGACGCACAGGTTCTGCATAATGCTTTCCGATGCATCGCTGTGTACCTTGGTTTTTATCAGTAACTAACTCACCAAAGCAGTCAGCAAAAAATATTTTTTTTGTAAGAGAGATTTACCTTTCAGTGTATAGAATAAACAGTTTACTTGTAGTAGCCCATATTTGGTGATGCTTTTGGATCAACAGTGTAAGAGATTGTTCCAGAGAGTGAAAAGACTGAATTTCATACACTATTTTAGGAAGTTTCATGAAAGAGGTGTATGAAACCCCCACTTAGGAAAGTTTTCTCATGCCATTCTCCTATGTAGGCTGCCTGTACATTAGTGTCTCAATAACACATGTTCATATGCTATGAAACATGCAGAGTGGGGTTTTTCATCTTTGATCCTGTATGTCATCTCATGTGATGTTGCTGTAAGAAGTGATTTGTGCACTGTTTTGTGCTCATGAACTTATGAAAGCAGTAATACGTAATTTCCAAAAAAAGAGAAAAATAGAATAATGCATAAAAGCCTTGTATAGGAAATTTACTATAGTTCTGGAAATTAAAATAAACTAACTTTTTTCCCACTACCCTGTTTTGAAACACCAATGCACTATTGAAGATAGGTGATTAACGTAATGTTGAAGTTTGGTTTAACTGAGATAATTTGTCATTCAATTATTTACAAATGTTTTTTGGCAACTAATATTGGCAACTAAGCTCAGCAGACGTGCCAAGCAAGCACCATTAATACAGAAAGTGTTTTGACACTTCCTAACAATTTTATATGATGTATCATAACTAATCATAGAGTCTTATCATAGAATGGTTTGGGTTGGATCATTTATTTCCAACCCCCGCAGGGATACCTCAAAGCCCCATCCAACCTGACCTTCAATACTTCCAGGGAAATCCTGTCATACACATTCCCTGTCCAGATAGAGGGAGGATTAGGAGAAGCACCTTTGCTGTCCTCACTTAATTGTGGGCAAAGAGTGGTCCTTTTACCCAGTGACCAGAGACGACCATGTTCAAAACCTGAATGATTTGTAAATCCTTACATAACTGTTTAACAGTCTGTGAGTGGACAGACCATTCTTTGTATTGGGACCATGAATTAAGAGTCTTGAACTTGCTGTATACTTCAGGCTGTACAGTGCTACTGCACTGATAGTTGTGCCAAACTAGTACTTCGCACAAAGTACTAAGTACTTTATTAAGGCACATGTGTGTGTGAGTGGTTAAGAACACACCAGAGACTCCTGATGTTGCAAAAAAAAATCTCAAGAAGCTATCCCAAGAACCTGAAGTGAAGTCTGTGTATTCAGAGTGCGCTTACTTTAAGAGTGAGAAGTAACACAACAGAGCATATCTGAATATCATGCACACATATGTCTTCTTAATAAAGTACCACCAGAGCTGTCAAAGCCTACAGAGCAGCAGCTGTGCTGTGCCAGTGTCCTGAACATCCTGATTTTGGTGAGCAATAGGTAACAGAACTAGCAGTGGTGTAGGGAGAGGTCCAAGTGTGATTAAAAGTGTGGACTGGTTTCCCTGGGAGGAAAACTTGAACAAATGAGTACAGCTCAGAAAAGATACTGAGTGAAGGGCAATAACAGTAACCGCTATTTTACGTAACATCAGAACATAGAAAACATAAAAATATTGCATAGTAGGTCTAAAACACAGGCAGATTTACTATAGGAAGGATCACAGGATCATTTAATTTTACTTTTGGCATTATTAAATGCTTATGAAAGATGAGACACCTCACTCCTGGAGTTGTGTGACTCACTGCATGCTGAGGCAAGACAGGAACATGAACCTTACCTTTTTAGGTCTGTCTTGTACCTATTAAGATATTAAAAGGAGGTTTTCCTACAGCTGTGTTTTAAAAAGAAGCAGCCACTACCGTTCTTTGTGAAAAATGTAATGTGAAAAAATGGCTGATTCACGTTAGCACCTGAATAAAGTTTCTTGAAGGATTTAGCTTGAATCCTAACCCCAAATCTCATCTCTCAACCAAGTCTTGATACAAGCATGAATCGCACACTTTGCAGCTGAGATGTCTTTATAGAAGAAGAGTAGGTCTTAGTAGGTAGAGAAATAAAAATTTAGGCAGCGAGATACTTTTGTATCAAAAATCATTGCCACCGTTGAAGTTGAAAGCAAGTGAAGGTAACTGTCACAATGAGAACATTGTCTCTGTCATGTAGCAGTTTAGAGAACATCTCTTTCACATATACTCTAAATACTCAGAAGAAATAAATAAGAAATCTAACAGATGTGAAAACCTGTTGAACCACATTGGAAAAGGAGATCAGGCAATTCCTAGCTGAAAGAACTAATTTTCTTCATAAATGAATCACTCGGCCCATCACCATAATTGCTGTCATATCCAGATTAATCTGTCATTTAACTTCCAGAACTTTGCAGGCTCTCAGCTGGGAAATGAATCTCTTCTCCGTTTCTAATGATCACTCAGCTTTAGCGGAGCAAGAACAATACTGACAAGCTAGAGCCGGTGCAGTAGAGCACTGCTGACAGTCAAGACATTACCCAGTACCAATTGCTAAGGATATACAGAATGGCCACAGAATAGCTGCTTCTTTTTTAACATCCCCTAAAATCAGTGGATTAAAATCAAACAGAATCACTTGCTAGGCAGCTGTGCTCATGAGAGCAACCCCAAGGAATAACTACAGAGGCATATAAAAATAAACCAATTCTAGAGCTTCTTTTCTATTTCCTTTTCACCTCTCCCTATTACAAATTGTTAAAAATCTTATCACTCACTAACTGCATTTATCTTGCTAGTCTTGTTCTCTCCTGTCTTTTGTACACTACTCTCGGCATAGGAGTTAAGCAACACACAGAAGCCATATTGCTGGGCTGTGTCAGCTTTATATTAATCAGTCAGCCTGGATCAGTAGAACACTGTGATGATTCCTTATATTTATCACTGTTGCAAATAGCGTTGGGTTTATTTGCTACATCAATTTTCATAATGTATGATTATCTTATCACTGGATCTAACATGACAATTTACAGTACTTAATAACCTTTTATCACGCCAGAGTCATCATCATTATTCTGTACTATATCCTGTTTCTTGCATTTTAACTGGCAAATTAACAGTAGTTCCTTACATTTCTGAAAATACAACTTATCTTTCCTTATAACATCTCCAGGTCTGAGAGCAAGCTGGTTTCTGAAGGGCAGAGCAGCAAAAACAGGCTGCAGTTCCTGCTGCAGAAGTTCATTCTCATTCCTGCCTCTGGAGGCAAGGAGCTGCTTTCAGCAGCTGAAGGACATTAACAGCCACCTGGGTAGTGTAAACACTTGCAACTGATAATCACAATCAGTTCTCACTCCCTTGCCTTGACAAAACTTGCCTGCTGTTAACTCCTGCCATCTAACACTGCAAGCTCCTTGTACTCTCACTTTTTAAGGCCTGCAGCAGGTCATGATTTGCTGACGGAGAAAAATCCCATAGATGACAAGTTTTCAAGCAATATTAATATTATTGCTATGCCTGTATGCCAATTGTAAGAGGGATGTGTTCCCCAGCACGGGCAGAAAGATAGAAATAAATATTTATCTGAATGTGAAGAAACCTTCTGCCATCAAATACAAACAAAGCACTGTTAAAGAGAGCAGGGATGCGGACAGTTTTCCCATAAGTAATGACAGCTTGCATATAGCATTTCTTCTAGAGATTCAGGACACAAATTTATTTAGATTGTTCACTGTTTTTCTGTAATGGTGTACATACATACTATCTTGGAAAAATACTGCCTTTGGTTATTAGGGTTACCATCACTGTCACTCCAGAAATCTGTGTAGCGCTATGATATATCTGACAGCATTAACAGGTAGAAGTTCAATACTTATCACTGAGTGCTTACTTTCTGGCAGCTCTCGATGAATTCATCTATGGTAACTACTCCATCTTTGTTTTTGTCCATTTTCTGTTGAAAAATAATAAGAATGTACATTTATCCTCCTGAAATCCTGTGTAAAACAAGTCTTTTTTATTATCAACTTTAGCTATGCCAGCCTAAGGAACAGCCAGGCCAAAATGCTGTAAAGATGTGGTAAGTGACATTGTAGAATAAGCTTAAGGAGCTTATTGTTGAAAAAGCAAGGTGTGATGTGTAGATCTGAGAAACATGGGACAGAACCACAGAGAAGAATAAGGATTACAAAATCGGTAGGATATACAATGTAACATACCTGCTAGCAGAGCCAGCTTTTGGCTCTATGTTAGGCAACCCACCTGGAAAAACGTTTCCACATGTTGTCTAGGTGCATCCTCCTTGAGAACAGGATAGGTGCATTTGCCCATCATATCATATATTGCTTTCATGATATCAAGCATTTCCTGAAGAAAAAATATGTCTGTGTAATGTAAGGTGCATTGTAGATATTGTTTTAACGCAGAACATAAAAATTATTTTAGGATTTACATTTTAGAATAAAATTTTGAGATCATGCCTGTTATTTTATATCTGAACAGCTTCAAGAAGGAGCAACTATGTTACTATGTTCCTAGAAATTCTAGCATGTTTGTTCAGTTTTCATAGACACACTTCTTAAATATACGCAGATGTATGATTTTGATTTTAAATGGATTGTGGAATGAATCTCCTGAGGTCTTGTTAAGAAAACTGAACAGGATAAGAAATTTTGTCACACCAAGTGAATGGTCAAAGCATATCAGCTTCTTACAACTGAGTTTTTTGTAGAGAAAAGAGAAACACCCATGCATACACCTGCACATAAGCAGTCTCTTCCTTTTATATCAAAAGCTTTGAATTTTGTTAATAGAATGGCTTGTGAAAACTAGAATAATTATAAAAACAAGTCTTCTGCCAGTATGCTGCAAAATTATTCTATAGATCACCCTCTTGTAATAATTATGAAGTGATTTTTCTAAAAGTGTAGAATTACAAGTATAATATTTACATAAAGACCCACTTCAAAAAAAGTTCTATTTTTGTGTGTCTTAAACCATGACATTATGAAAGCACTTATTTGGTCCCACTGCAATGTAAGCATGTGTTTGAATCCTTCCAGAATAAAAGATGTAGAAATCTTTTGATATAATTCATAAAATGAGTAACAATTATGGCCCACGTACTTCTGTCCAAATAGCCTGCCAGACTAATTTACTCTAGTGACTCTATGTGCAAGTACATAGGCATAAGTTGAAGCCAAACATTTCTGTACCTGAAGAACCATGACCTTTTACATTTTCTGTGAAAATTTCCCCTTTTAAATTTTTATATATGCTTTCAAAATGAAAAAATTACTTTATTTTTAGCATATCTAGTTTCACAATGTGTTTATTTGTTAATCTGTCTAATTTGACAGTGAAGCCATTCTTCTTTGAAAGCAAGACTTACATATACAACCTCTATTTTCAGTGATTAGTGTAAAAAGTAGGCCTTACCTCTTTAGTTATATATCCATCCTTATTTATATCATACAAATTGAAAGCCCACTTCAATTTCTCTTGTACTGTCCCTCGGAGTAGAATTGAGAGACCCATAACAAAATCCTAAATAGACAGGAGGTCTTGGTCAGTTTGGGATTAAGCAGTTTTTCCCAAACACTCAGAAATCCATAATACATTTGTCAGAAGTACAGGTGTCTAGAAAAATGGGTTGTTTCTATTTTTTTTTTGCTTCACAGTAAGTCTTAGGGATTACTGTTTTTTCAAATAATTAACAATCTAAGCACTGTTTGCTACACTCACAATTAATAAGTAAATTAATTTTCTATAAAATAAGCCATAATTTTCTGTTAGTGGATTTGTCCTCTGAAATGCCTCACATAAGCAGTTCCTCAACTTAATAGCAGGGAAAAGCAATTCCTATGGTTTAATGGCCCAAAAAATAGCTCAAGTGGCAGTTAGAATAAGCACAGGAGACCAATTTTGGGAGAACTACTTACTAAGGAACATTAAATTCTTGTTAAATCTATACCTTGTTGGAAGTGGAATATGTGGTTCCAGACCTCTTAGATGAATCTGTTTCAGCCAACATCTGAAATTTCATGTATGCTACAGTACACCTCAATACTTAAACCTTTTATTGCAGGTATTATAGGGAGTAATATTTATGGTATGTATAACCCTAATGCCTTTGTGACCCAACAAAGCTCTATTATTGTAGAGCTATTTCAGAGAAATAAATCAGAAGACTTTTGACATTATATATAGGTTATAGATTTTTGTTTCATAATTAATATTCTTTTGAGTTTTTATTTACATTTAATGAGCATCTTCCAGATTGGAGAAAATATCAACCGGGATGTGCCATCACTTGTCTTCTGTATTTCTTAGCATATTAACTTTTTTAAAAAATGGTTTTTTTTTCCTAACTATGTCCTCCCCCTTTTCCATTTGATAAGCTTATAAACCCATCAATCTGTGAAACTCTGCCCATAATAGGTTGAGCAGAATATGGCAAGAGTTTATAAAGTGTGCACTTCTACATCATTGGTTATGACATACAAGATGTCTTAGAGTAACATTAAAGCAGAGACAATAAAACCTGAAAAATTTCTTCCTGGCACCAGCAAAGTTTATGCATTTCCTTAAAGCAGTAACAATGGAAAAGACTTCACTGAGGTTAGACAATAATTACAAAGGTCTGATGTACTACAGAGTCAAGTATACCCAACAAAGTGACGCATACACAGATATGGCCTCTGGTGGTCTAGTAGGCACAGACAGCTCCTTTGACAGCTTCAGGCTTCTTAACAATTCAAGTGGTATGTTCTGGGTTTGCTCAGTCTGTCATTGGCATATGTGCCCTTTGGGGTAAATGGATCCATAAATCTTGACAGAGTTTTGCTCAAATTGTCTACATCTCAATGACTAATTGAGGGTCACAGGGTTAAATCTCCAAAAGCTCTTTAACAATGTACTATTAGATATTAAAATGTTCAAGAAATTCAGAACAGATTTGATCACATTACAGCATTAGCAATTAACCTTTTTAATTCAGTACTATGTCTTTGAATCTTTTCTGCAGTTTCACATTCTTGATGTGGCTTTTCCTGAAGTCCTTAGCAAAGGTCTCCAGTAACTTTATTTCCTTGGAGTATTATAGTTCAGAACTCTGAATTAATTTTTAATTTGGTACCAGCAACATTTTTGCACTTATTCTACTTGAACAGTATATATTTTTCTTTTTTCTTTTTTTCCTTTCTTTTGCATCACTGCACCACCTATATTTTAGCTGGCTTCCTGGCATCATTTATATTCCCATTAGCAAAGCTGCCCTTCTATCATATGTTTTAAAAACCATGCATAAACCCCCTTCACTTTGTGCTGTATTGGATGGCACTGACTGTCCTTTATAAAAGCTGAGACAACTCAAAAACCTTCCAGGTGTGTTTTCTAAGCATTGCAAGAGTGTGTCATCTCCTTTCATGTTGCATCAACAATGCTTGAGAATCATATATAGTTCATTTCAGGAACATTGACTTCATCTGAGTGTTGCACAGGAGCCATCTCAGGAACAACAGAAAGGATCTATGATAAGACCTGAGGTATCTTTTCTATGTACTTACTTTCATGCAATTGAAGAATACAGACATAAAATCATATAGAAGCAGAAAATCCGATTAAATGGACACAGGCAAAATCCACAGGGTATTTTGGACTAGATCCTCAAAAGGAAAAATGCTCTGCATGGTGGAAAGCAATGTATATGTCAGGAACAATATACCTATGCTAGCTGTTAAGAGAGTTGTGGGGGTAGCAGCTAAGCTCAGAGAGTGTCTGTCTGTATGCTTGTTACCATCAACTCAGTGACATATGAATCAGGCGCACCATTTAGAAGGCAGCATGAACCTAACTTCCCATTACAGTATCAGAGTACCCAGATGTGCTTTCCTTTCTGGTTTAGACAACTCTTCATTGGACTCTTCATCAAGGACTGTAGTGGTAGGACAACGGGTAACAGGTTCAAACTTAAACAGAGGAAGTATAGATTAGATACAAGGAAGAAGTTCTTTACTGTGAGGGTGGTGAGGCACTGGGATGGGTTGCTCGAGGAAGTTGTGAATGCCCCATTCCTAGCAGTGTTCATAGGTGTGGTTGGACAGAGCCTTGGGTGACATGGTTTAGTGGGAGGTGTCCCTGCTCATGGCAGGGGGGTTGGAACTATGTGATCTTAAGGTCCTTTCCAACCCTAACTATTCTATGATTCTATCCTATGGTTCTATGATTCTAACTGATTTCTGGAGAGAGGAATTCTAGTTATAGAGCCTATTTTCTTTTTAAATAAGATTCACAGTACTTCTTAGACACTTACACGCCCTAAAGATGCCAACACTGTCTACCAAGAGGGACAGTCCTGCTCAGCTGAGCGCCTGATGAGCATGCTAATACCTGTGAAGACCTCCATTAAATGCCAAACTCTCCTGTGCTTAGCACTGATTCTGCAAGAAAGGGGGATGTCTCACTGAAGGGTGACAGCCTCACCTGTACTGGAGGCTCTCTGTGCTCAGTATCACAACCTGCTCACATTTCACTTCTGCACTACAGCTATATATAGCCTCTGGTTGTCACCTGGGATTAACTTGTATTTGTTTGGGTTGTTTTCCCAGGAGTGATTAATTATCTTTTAGAAAGGTTGTTGATGACTTTCTGATTGCTTTATCAAATCTTTGAGGAAAACTAGTTCATTAATAAATTAATTAACAAGCTTAATAGTATGCTGTCCATATATCCATAGGAAAGCTTAAAACTATTTCACCTGATCCTTTGTTCAATGCCAGAAGTAGGTAGGCACTTAAATCCATTTTTGGATATAGGATCCATTTTTGGATTCCAAAATCCCAAAACCTTGGGATTTTGGAAAGGCATCAAGTGATGAATGTCAGTCACACAAGTGGTAGAGCCCTGGTGTGCACAAAAAAAGGAGTAGGAGCTGCTATTAAGAGGAAATATATTTCTTTGTAGCTACTGCTAGTATTAAAATGCTTATGAGATCACTACTGTCCTAAGAAAAATTAGCTCATTTCCTAAATGACCTGAACAAGGTTTTTTGCATTGAACAAAGAGAACTGCACTTGTGAACCTCATGAAGTTCAACAAGGCCAAGTGCAAGGACCTGCATAGGTCCTGCACCTGTGTCAAGGCAGTCCCAAGCACAAACACAGGCTGAGCAGAGAATGGATTCAGAGCAGCCATGAGGAGGACTTGGGGATGTTGGATGACAAAAAGCTCAACATGAGCCAGCTGTGTTCCCTTGCAGCCCAGAAAGCCAGCTGTACACTGGGCTGCATCAAAAGGCTCATGACCAGCAGGTTGAAGGAGGTGATCCTGTCCCTCTACTCTACTGTCATGAGACCCCACTTGGAGTACTGCATTCAGGTCTGGGGCCACACAAAAGAAGGCTGTTGACCTGTTGGACTGAGCCCAAAGGAGAGGTAAGAAGATGATCAGAGAGCTGGAGCACCTCTCCTATGGAGACAGGCTGAGAGAGTTGGGCTTGTTCAGTCTGGAGAAGGCTCTGGGGAGATCTTAGAGCAGCTTCCAGTGCCTAAAGGGAGCCTAAAAGAAATCTGGAGAGGGATTTTTTACAAGGGCATGAAGGGACAGAACAAGGGGGAATGACTTAAAGCTGACGGGGGATTTAGATTAGATAGTAGGAAAAAATTCTTCACTGTGAGGGTGGTGAGGCACTGGCACACCAGAGAAGCTGTGTAAGCCGCATCCTGGCAGTGTTCAAGCCCAGGTCAGACAGAGCTTTGAGCAACCTGGTCTAGTGGAACGTGTCCCTGCCCATGGCAGCAGGAGTGGAAATGGATGATCTTTAAGGTCCTTTCCAACCCAAACCATTCTAACTATTCATTAAACTGCTACCCTCATGTTACTGCCTTGCAGACAATGACTATTTATCACTGTAGTGAAATATCAAATTCGTGTTTGATTAAGATCTGAACTCTCCTATTGAATTGAATTAACATGCTTGTTAATATATTAATTAATGCAAAATTCTCAGGTAACAATTGAGGAATAAAGGAGTCAGAAAATCCTTTACTAAATGCTTTGCTAAGAATTATTAATCACTTTTGGAGAAACAAATGTAAGTTTGATTTTCTTTAAAAGTGCCAAAAATCTTTCAGCATCTCCATTCCATTTGGGAAGAGCTTTGCACTTTAAGGCACTGACAATTAGTGGGATTACTGAGTGACCTTCCCCTCATCAAGATCACATTCAGAATAGCCTTAACCTGCAGCTACAACAAGCTAAAATGATTTGGGTATTTGCATGTAATTGTAATGTGTTTTACATTTGACTATTTTCCTGACTATAAATAGGCCAGATCTTCATTTTGGTTCAGTTATTAAATTCATGCAGCAAGTGAAAACTTTGCTGTCACATCTGTCTCTGTCTGATTAAAAAAGTTCACTAATAAGCCAAAAGACCCCTTCAATAGCTGGGTCACTAGGTTGTCTGAAAGTTTGTCACTCATGTTAAAGAAAAATTGTTGTCAAAATTAATACAATTATAGGATATGGAGATATAGGTTCAAGCAGTTTCATGAGGGGTTTTTTTTATGCTACATAAAATGCTTCAGTTGGAGAGCCTGACTCTTATCAGAGCATATAGAGATTTGGGGATGACAAAACTTTAAGGACATAGCAATCTCACAAGGCAATCTCATCCAATGAAGGTATGTATTTAAGCTGGCCCAAAGTCTAATACTTCATTGTTGATGATTGAAAATTTGCGGAAAAAAGAGCAAAAAGCTGGAACAAATTCTCCCTTTTTTCTTCCCCACAACTCCAGCTAACACTGCTTCATTAGAAAAATGAGAGTGCAAAACCAAAAATGTCATTCTTACCTACATTCTTTCAGTACCATTTCAGTTTTTCATATCCTTTTTACATAGAACAGAGTGTTTTCCATCATCAGTAATTATATTAAATTGTATTTACTCCTACACTTTGATGCAGAAAGTAAATTGGGATGATTATTTATTCCCCAAATTTTTAAATCACTCTCTGCCTTTTGTGCTCTTTGGTTGGTTGTTTGGGATATTTTGGTAGGGGTTTGTGGTTTTTTTTTCTAATAGTAAACTAGAGTGCAGATTGGCATACAAGGAATATGACAGAGTTGTACCTATGATAAAATGGAGCAGGAAAAAAATGGCGATTGTATTTTTCACATTTCACAATATCTACTTTCACATTTTGGAGCTGCTTTCACATGATTAGAAAAGAACCTAACGTTTCTAACATAAGAAGGATGCTTTTAGAATGCCTGTCATATAGTTTGTAAGTATAATGTTGCAACATGGTACAAGGACACAGAAGCAAGAGTATTTTAATGGCAGGAGAGTTATGCTGGCTTCACAATTAGTTCAAATAATAGCAAAGCCTGTATCACTCTTTTGAGTCGATATTGAACAAAAGTAAGCTGGAAATCTGTTTTGTCAATGACAAAACCCCCACTGCTTCTTTTATTTTCCTGGTTTATTTTATTCCAAAGCCTTTTTTGTACACAGACCTGCACTTTCAAGATATTCAAATATCTTGAAAAGGGATTCATATTTACTGCATTTCTTAAAGCTTTCTGAGATACAAATGTCAACAAATTGCTCAGGAAAGATACAAAAGCTTCTTTTATTCTCATTATTCTTAATGTTAAAAGCAGAAATACTTCTCAAATACTGATGCTGAAAATGTTTTCTCTCTTTACCTCTGCTTTTGCTGATTTAACCAGAAAGATTCCTTGTAGAAATAGCTTATGTAGAGAAGATGTGAATAAAACCTCCCTTTCTGTTTCTACTTTCACACAGAGCCCACTGATTCCAGCTGCCCGTGAAACAGGTAGATGGGGTTCATGTTTTTCTAAATAAATGCAAATAACCCCCCCACAAAATGATCTGGTTATGGTCCCAGCTGAAGTACAGATTTCCAATTGCAATGCACCTGCCTGCTTGGCGAGGCATCTCCTTCCATATTACATCAATAATAAAGCAATGAAAATGCTTTTAAAAAAGTTCTGGCAGACCTCACAACATCGTTCAGTCAAGTAAATCATAAAAACACATATAGGACATTTGAACAAATTTAAAGTGGGTGTATTTATCACAATCTGGTCTCAAGTTGTAAGGATATAATTTGTCCATTATAAACAAAACAAAACAAAGGAAACCATGACAAAGCAAACATACACTTTTGCAAATGAACCAAGAGACTATTTAATTCTATCCCTCAAAATAATGGCTCCCTTACAGTGTTTTATACACCCTGCCTTAATCTAAACTATTGCAGTGAGTTGCCTTTTTACCATATAGCATTGATGATTTCAGCCTTAGCAGGGAAGGGCAGAATTTTGAAAACAGATTAGGCAGTTCAACAGAGGAAGAATGATTTTCAAATTCTTGTGCTTTTAAATACATTTGCTTTAAAGCCTTTTTTCTGTAGAACCTTCTCCTGGAAAATAATAGAGTATGTGAGCAATCCTATTTTGGCTGAGTCATCCCCATAACATCAGCTGTAGTTAAGAGTCCTTCTCACCTTGCAGAGGCAGGGAGAATGATAAGGATTATTTTATGTAACTTGTTTGTAAATTGGGTTACAAATTTATAAAAATATTATGTAGCAGCACAGTTTAAGTTACCATTTGGAGATATAAAATAATAAATATGACCTCTGTTAATACTTTGGAAAAACTTGAAATCTGAGTCATATAAAGTAACTTTTTAATAATGTGAAACATATTGTAAAAGGCACCAAACTGAACTTAATTACAAAGCATGGCAAAATATTCAATTGCAGAGAGAGAAGTAACAGCACCACTTACCTCAAAACTTACAGATCCATTGTGATCAGTGTCAAATGCATTAAACAGAAAATGTGCATAAGTTGTGGAATCTACAATTTAAAACAGTAAAAATAATTCATAGTAAGCACATCTTATCTGAACAAATAGCAAAGTCACATTACTGTAATCTGAAGCAACCTGCCTTAATGGAAGAACTACCTTACCAGTTAAATGACTGCAATGGAGTCTATCTCACCTGTTAAAAAAAAAAAAAAGTGTTCATTTGCTCACTTTAAATGAGGGAAGTAGACACTGCCATGTGCGCATCTGGTGTATCGTGTTTACTCAGAAGACAGGCCTGTCAGCCAGGTTGAAGGTGAGCTTGTCAGAAAGCTGCTGCTGTGCTTGCATCATATGCTCGATTACAAGTGAGATAAAATCCTGTCCAGAGAAGCAGATTCTTAAAGCTGGTTTGCTGCTTAATTCCCATAAACATCTTATAAGTCTAGCTACTGAAAAACCTTGGAAAAACTGGCTGTGACTAAGTGAAGTAGTCAATAAGACTCTGAATGATGACCTTAAACAAATGATCTCTTCACTATTTTACTTTATTTTTCAAACCTACTGACCAGTGCATATTGACTCATTTTAGAAACGAGACAACATGAATATGAATTGTCAAACCTCTAACTTTTCATAGAGATCTAGCTTTGCATTTCCACTGAATGCCTTCCAAGTGGCACAAACTGTTCCAGGAGATACATAGCAAAGACAAAACTCCAGAGACTGGGCTGCAGATGTGAGCTGCTGTGGTTACAGGAAGTCAGCTTTCCTCAGTGTCTTTTCCATCCCTTAAAATCCATGCGAATTAATGTAGGCTGAGGTATTGTTTACTTTTAATAGTTATTACTTTCCTATTTCTACTTCATGTATTTACATTAATTTTAGTTTAATTAACAATGACCTCACAAAATTTTAGTAAAGGGAGAGTGTTATGAAATCTGTGCTCCCCTTGTAGGACAAAATCTTTCACATTATCAGTTCTGAGATGCCTTTTTCTGATTTCATGGCACTAAACCATTTTAACTTTCATATTAATCTTAAAAATTTTATTTGTCACAGCCCAAAATATTGTTTTGAATTAAACTGAGTAATAGTCTTGGGTCACTCACTTGAAATGCCACCTTGACCCCAAGGAACCAAATATACCAAACCTGAAAACTCTGTACTTCACACATTCAGACTTGATAGTAATGTTTCTGGTCTTTAATATATTAATTTCATACGATGTGAAATAACTACAACAAGAAAAAACTCTGAAACCTTTAAACCTTTTTGTCTGTTAATCCATTTTCAGAGAATTAAAACAAAAACCAAATGCCAAAACCAAAACACTATGGAGCTATTGAGACATTCGTTCATTCATTCACATATCCCGTTATAACTGGAATTGCTTAACCACGGCCTAGGAGATAAATTTCCACTTTAACAGAAAAATGAAAATTTGTTGACTTTGATTTATATTTAGGATTTTAATAGTTATATTTTCTATATCTACTGAGACTTCTGTTGTGCAACAGAATATACTGTGCAAACCATCTTCAGGAAAATGGCATAATTACAGTGGCATAATTACTTTAAACTGAATTTTAAATAGCTTCCTAGTCTCTTAGTATTTATTTCTTAGAAACATGTGAAATATTCCTAATTATTTTCTGTAGATTTACAGAAAACACATAGGTTACCACAAAGATCTTTTACTGTTTGTTGCCCATACGTGACATAATATACGTCTTCTTTTTGTATGATGGTAAGTGAAAAAAAAATCCCCAGTTGAAGAATCTTTTCTTTCTAGTAACCTCTCTTTAAAATATAAAAAAATAAGACATCTTTTTCAGGGTTTGTTCAGGCAATTCTGGTCTGAAATTTTCCCTCCAAAAACACATCAGTATGATGTACACTAGTCTTTTAATTAGAGCTACTTAACGTGATTCCCTTCTGCCCCCACGCCACTAAATCTTGAACATTAATCATGTTAGACAGAAGCTTAACTTTTTAAATAAAACATGTTTTCTTTGCAGGGATGTGATATCATAACTAGTAGGCTAAATTGATATTTTTAACAGATTGAGACAGGAACAGATATTAAATCAGATATCCTTTGAAATACACCATTAAATCATTTTAAACATCAGAGAAAAAATGGTAGTCATTACACATCCAGGACTAGGTCTTATCAAACCGTGAACATAATCTGTTCTGTTCATAACATGACGGAGGAGTGCAATAATTAGTCAGTGTGTGGATTCTTATCTGGAACTCGCCCAGCCAAAGAACAAATCCCAAGTTATATTGCAGGCAATCCACTGCATGAATGGAGGGGGCCTATTCATTCACCTGTATGGCAATGGTTTTGTAAAAAGAAGTTACTGAAGTGCCTTTCTGGCATGGAAAGCTATTTACAAATCTTCTTCTGCTTTTACTGCAATCCAGTGTAATCTCCTTTGTTACTCTTGTCCTTTTTCTGTTCCTCCTGTACTTTGTCCTAGATAGTCTTGAAAGCTGCTTGATGAAGTGATTTGCTGGTTGTCGTTGGAAAATTACTTTTGGTGATTATTTGGTCACCCTGAAGCTTAAATCTTAAACAACATCATTCTGTTTGCTCAGATATGAATTGTTGCAATGACACATCATGTTGTATCTGGTTTTGCATTACACAGGCATTTGGTATCCAGTCTGGCTGCTTAACTGGACACTTAAATATGATGATCTCACCCTGTTGTTAGCATGCAGGGATATGCAAATACAGAGAAATAATTGGGCTTTGAATATACCTTGGCTAACGTGAGGAACAAAGAATAGCCTTTGGCTCCCATACCTCTCAGAAAAAATGGCAAAAGTCAACACAAAACAGCACAAAACCTACACAAAACAGATCCAGTCGTCATGGGCACGCAGAAATTAACAGATTACTGATGTGAGCTGTTACTCTTCCAAAAAGACTCAGCTCTTCTGCTGTTTGCACTGAATATTTTTCCTGAAATTTTGAGGAAATTTCATGCTTTATAGGGTGCTTGCCCCAGGACAGAGGCTCGTCGGCTTGCAGCCATGTTTCCTGTGGGTTAGCTGTGACAACGATCTCTCAAATTGATCAGGTTTCTCAGGCTCGTTGATTTTAGTTCTGCGGTGCAACTACAGCTTTACACATGTAGCAGTAACAGGCAGTTATTCTATGTAGAAGCAGGTATTCATGACTAACATAATGATGCAGTGGAGAGAAGAACTTTTTGCCTCATACTTCAACACAGACCTTGAGCAGTGGAGAAATAAGATTTAGCACAGAGGAGAGCAGGTGTGTGATGAGAGGGCTCAGGACAAAGACTGGCACTAGGGACCCCACAGCTACAAAGAACTCACTCAAGGTCAGTTAAAGAAACACAGGTATGGAGCTGGACAAAACTGGTTTTAGGGGTAGTAATGCAAAGAAATAGTATTTAACACACGTAAAAGTCACTACCTATAGTCAGACTTGGGTGTAACGTGGAGCTGCAAACAAATGGAGAAATATAAAGGCTTAAAAACATGTTAGCAAGCATGTAGAAATGACCCCAGGTGAATCCGAAGTGAGGAATTAAAAAGCACCAACATGAACATCCTATCCCTCCTGGGGAAGGACTCCAGATGCCAACAGTCCAGTGCAGTCCCCAGCTTCTCCTCCACATGACGCCATTGCCCTAGAGGCCCAGAGAAGCAGTGGAAGGGTGAGCATTGGCACCAGGAAAAGGGGTAGAAACTAAGAATTGAGTATATATCAACTTCAACTATATTAATATTCTTTCTGTAACAATTAGGTCTAGACTAATAAAGAAGATTAGGCTTTTAAGATTACATTTATTGTGCTTTCTCTTTGCCCATAAACAATTTTGAGTGTTACAATAAGAAATATTGAAGTGTAGTAAAGGTGTAGTCATATGCAAAGAATTATTTTCACTAGCCAGGGTAACTAAAAAATGTAATATCTGAAGCTGTAATTGTTTGCCTCATTTAAAAGCTTAGATACAGAAATAATCAGTAGGCAGGTCAACTCTTCTAGCCTTTTGTTCTTCCCTATTGAGTGTGCCTACTTAGTAAGGAGATTTCAGTGATGGTAATCCATATTGAATGCTACTCTTTACCTACTAAGTCTTCATTCAAAATAAAACTAATTGGTACATGTTTTGTTCATACCAATTAAGTGTGTGGGTTTTTAAAATACAAATGAACAGAAAGAGCTATGAACAGCCCCAGGGAAACATGCAAATCTCAAGAGCTGTGGGAGAAGATGAAGAGGCAGCACTGAAGAGCTGTAGGAGAATATGAAGAGGGAGTAGGAATGATAAAAGCAAGAGAAAGGGAAGAGAGGAAAACAAGTCAAATTGAAAGAAAATCCAAGGTTCAGGACAAAAAAAAAGTGTTACACATTTTTGTATTACCTCAATTGCCCCAAAAGGTAATAAAGAGAAAGAAAGTAATGAAACTCCTGGAAATTGATTAACTGAAATTAAGGTTAGCAAAAAAAAAAAGCTCTCATATGACTAGAGAAATCATATAGAAGTCAAAGGGGTTCTGCCATTAATATTAGAGAGTACCTGTAGTGCCTCCTACAGTTTTCATTCCTACTGTGAAAGATTTTGTGGAATAAAAGAGAATGAGGAAGACTGTGTAGAAAGTTTAAAAAGAAGTAATCTACCTGGAGAAACCTGGTTTTCAAGGGTACCCAAACACAGCTAGTAACTTCATAATAGAAGACTGACTTCTTGTAGGTAGGTATCATTGCATTTCATTCAGAAAGATACACTTTAAAATATGTCCATCCATAAAGAAATTATCCCTTGAGTTCAGGTAGAGCTTGCGACAACAATCTTGTTAATTTGAGGAACGAGTCTTTTGTCAGACTTAGGAACTAACAAACAAAGCTTTTTGTTCACTGTAGTACTAATTACATGCACTCACCTCCCTGTGGAAAGAACTGAGAGTAAATCTCTTTGAAGGTTTCTTCATTGACAACACCACTGGGACATTCCTGAAAAAAAGTGAAAGACAAGAAATGATAGCATCCAATCTGGTCCAGTCAAATTATGTGTTCCTGAGACTGTACAGAACATGAATGTAACCGAGAGTTTAACATGTCTGATTTTGCACTCTCAACCAAATATCAATGCATTAAATGTTTATCACTTTGAAGCATCTTCCTGAAGAGTTCCCATGGAAGAAATATTTCTTCTGCGCCATATAACTCAACTTCAGTGTTGAGACCTGAGTGAGATGTGATCAGCAACCACTCTGCTGCAGTGCATGGAGCTATTGGTGTCGCTGTGGGACATGGGTGGTTGCTTCTGCAGCTGCCAGCAGCATTTGTGTGGTACAGAAACCAAGCAAGAATGTAAACTGCATTTGCAGTTAGGTATTAATGATAGAGCATGCAGCCATATTATACCGGAACAGTTATACTCAATGAATTCAAAAGACCCTGCAACAGAAGATTCTATTCAAACCTTTCAGATCCTTCTTCCTCTTTATATATTTTTCATAAGCTGCAATATGTGAGAAAGAATAATCATAAAGTGTCAGAGCAGAGTTATTACAAAGAAAAAGAAAGTAAAGGAGAAGAAAAGAGGATTAGACCAGTGAGTCTGAAAAAATTACATATGTAAAGAGGTAGGAAAAGCAGAAGGAATACTATTTTCTTTACTAAGTCACACATAAACACCAAAGGCCAGACAGACAACTCCTAGTCTTGAATTTGTCAGACTGAGCAGATGGGTTCAGGCAATGCACTTAATTCCCTTTTGTATTTATTCCTTCTTTAACACAGAGGGTGAAAAAAGCCTCTCAAGCTCTTTAAAAGGAAAGTATTTCCAGAAACAAAGGTAAATAAAGACAAATTAAGTACTAAGATTTATATATTTATTTTTGTCTATTGCTATGCTATGTGGAGTGATGCCTCAAATTTATGTACTCCTAGTCCTAAACTGGAGAAAGGAAACAGCTTTAAATGAAGTTAAGGAACAGTGTAAGATCTTTCACCAGTGTAACAATGGATTTTCCCATGAGAGCAGATATTTCTATTAGCTCAAACAAGGAACACTGAGATATTCGTAGTTATGACAGCTTCTGCTAAGAAACAGTATAATCTTGCTGAGAGAAGAATCCAGTGCCTGAAAAATGCATATCAGATCTGTAGATCTAGAATTATTCTGATTTATGTCACTTATCCTCAGCCAAAATCAGCTGTCCACCATAACTAAGCACGTGCAAGCATGGAGTAAGAAAATTCTGTTTGATCAGTACAGACAGTAAAACAGATGTCATAGAGACAGAAGTATGAAATTTGTTCCTGGCCACAGACACTGTCACTGATTAGACTTAGAGCACAGGTCTCTGTAAGACAAGATATATACTGACTGCTGGGCCACACTGCCTTTCAAACCAAAGCCTTCAGGGAGTGGGAGGAACAGGGAAATTAATCTAGCATCTCCACCCTTCGTCAGGAAAGGAGCAATCTGTTAGGTGAGGCGGCATCTCCCTGCCTGTCATGTATTTGGGTGTGAGGACATTCTAAAACATCTCTCTCTACTTCCCCAAAAGACTGTAGTCAGATGGTATACCATCTTTGTGGTCCCCAGCAAGTTTACTATGCTGCTTGTCTTTTTATGTGAAGCCTTCTGGTGTCATATAAGTGCGTGCAAAAAAGCAGTGGTTTTACTTGTATTTGAAGCACAATAAAAAAACATCAGAGAAGTGTTCAGGTACTCACTGATAAAATGTTATTCAATGTAGAAAATTTGACAAAAGTATTTCAAAAATTCAAGCATACATTGGTATGTAGTCTACATTATTCCCAGACTTATCCCAGAAAGAATAAGGCAGCCTTCTCCCCAAGATGGGTGGGAGTGTGAAAGGTCAATGCAGTATTTTAAAATCTATTAAAAACAGCTGTGGCTTCTTTCTGTTCTACATGCAGCATCTTTTCAGGCAAAAACCTAGGCACATTTTGAGTGAAGTAAAAAAGAAAGCCAAAACAAAGTCCCTCTGTATATTTGAATTTCTACAATTCAGATTTTGCTGGTGTCCTGGTTTAAGCCCAGTCACGCAATCTCTCACTCACTCCTCCCCTTCCTCCCTAAGCTCCCGTAGGGATGGGGAGGAGAATCGAAAGAATACAACTCCCACAGGTTGAGATAAGAACAGTTCAGCAACTAAGGTATAACAGAAATCACTACTGCTACCACCAATAATAACAATGACAAGGGAAATAACAAGGGGAGAGAATACAACAGCTCACCACACCAACACCCAGCCCGACCCCCGCAGTGCTCTAGACCTTCCGGGTAACTGCCCCCAGTTACATCCTGGGCATGACATGCAGTGGTATGGAATACCTCTTTGGCTAGTTTGGGTCAGGTGTCCTGTCTCTGCTTCCTCCCAGCTTTCCTTCCTCCCTGGCAGAGCATGAGGCTCAGAAAGTCCTTGGGCAGACTAAACATTCTAAGCAGTAGCTAAAAACATCGGTGTTATCAGTGCTGTTCCCAGGCCGAAAGTCAAAAACACAGCACGGCACCAGCTACCAAGGAGAAAAATGACTGCTACTGCTGAACCCAGGACAGCTGGGCTTTTTTCCTTTTTTTTTTTTTTTACCCTGAAGCTTAACAAATAATGAATGTCAAAATGTGCTCCTACGTTCATCTAACTCTGTGGCTTATAAACGTGTACAGCAATTTTTCTACCTTTTCTTTGGATGAAAAAGATATTCAAAATATGCTAATTTTCCATAGAGTGCACTTCCCTTTTTAACAGGAAATGCCCCCAACTCCAACTGTGCTAGTCCTTAGTCTGAAGCTGTGAAGAATCAGAGTCCCACTTCCTGACTGCATTTAAATGTTGTGATACTAGAGGAGAATTAAGGATACTCCGAAAAAATTGTCTGATTTATTCTTAGTTGGTACCTTGGATCTCTCCTCTGAGACTACAAGAACACTTCTGCTCTTAAATAATTTAAGTCTAGATATATATATATAGCCAACATCATTTACCTTCAAGTTGCCTCCAAGACTGCTCTTTTCGTGACTCATAAATCTGGCTTTATTGTGTTTATCAGATTTCTCTAGTTCCATGAAAGAGATTTAATACTGCAATTGTAAAGTATGCCCCATGGCTTTATGTCAAGTTATTGCTGACTTTGTCCATTCTACCCACTGTAATTAAAAAAAATCTTTCTAACCTTTCTTTAAACTCTTATAAAAGAGAGGAAAATAATTAAATTGTTGGAAAGAAAAATGAGACCTTTATTTAAACCATTTCCTAGATTCTTTTTTTTTCTCCAGCTGTATATAATTTATTTTGTTACAGAAAATTTCTGTTTGACAGTCTTTTAAAATTGCATTAATAATGTATTATGTTTTCCTTCTGGAGAATAAAAAGGAGGGAAATTTCATCTTGAACTCTTTTTCCTGAGTCCAGTGCTCCCTCCTTTAAAAAGAATACAAGCTGACAGAAAGAAGAGACAGAGAATAATAAATATGATTCTGCCTTTTGATCTTTCTTGCTTGCAATTCTACTGCTGGGAGATTACACCTCCAGCACATGGTCTTACAAACCACTCCAAACCTGTAAATTATTTACAAGCTTCATGCTGTCTGAACTGTCTTTTTTTCAATATCCCTAATAATACTGCAGTAAGTGGATTCTTCTTTACCACCTAATCAACACCCTTTTTAGACAAAAAACAAACTCCAAAAGACTAAAAAGGAGAAATAGTGAAATGCAGGAAACAGAATGGAGAAACAAACTCAAAGCTCAGACTTTTGTCTGTATAACAAACAATGTTGTATGATGAATAAAGCTGTATTAAGAGCTCTGGCAATTTTAAATATATTTATATGCTTTTGCATGACAGGTTCTCCACCCCATGCTTTATCTGCTGTCAGTTTTCATTCTGCTTCATTTTAGATCTAGGTTCTTGTCCATTGATTTTATTATTTCTAACTGATAATATTTTCCCTTTTTGCATGGACTTCTATTCTGACCGAAACTTTAAATGTTCCATAAACACAAAACTTGACGGAGAACACATACGTAATTTTGAAATAGCATGCAGATACTTTCAAGCTAATTCTACCAAAAATCCCACAACCTAAACTCACAGTGGCTTTTCATAGTCCAGACCAGTGCCTAATTTTTCATCTGCGTATAATAGGGCTTTGATCAAAACAGCATGAAAATTTAAGAAATGGCCTAATCTAATAACATAAGTAAGTCAAATTAGTAATGAATTCTGGGCCAACAGACACCTCACAAAGGTCAACAAGAATTGCAATTTTTTGTGCCGGGGAACAAGTCATTCTTTCCTGCAGCTGAATGGCAGCTCTGTGGGGTTACAGCTGATGTCAAGCAGCATATGAGCCATCAAAGAATTCTCACTACAAAAAATATAAACCACCTATTGGTCCAAGGCCAGCAGGCTGAGGGAGATATTCTCTCTCTCTTCTTGGGACAGTCTTGGGGCCCCTCCTAGGATGTGGAAGAACTGATGGAAGCACTGAAGAGGGCTCAGCAGAAGGCCATGAAGACTACTAGGGATGAGAACACATAGCCAATGAGGACCGAGAGAGAGAGCTCATCTTCTTTAGTTTAGGCCATTGCTAAGGGCTGAGCTAGTAGCAGCCCATCTGAAGGGCAGTGACAGAGATTAAGGAATGAAACTTTTAGTAGAAACAGACAATTTCACAAAGTTTGGTGGCCACAGTCTGAAG
This sequence comes from Psittacus erithacus, assembly GCA_009867235.2. NCBI lineage: Eukaryota > Metazoa > Chordata > Aves > Psittaciformes > Psittacidae > Psittacus > Psittacus erithacus. The sequence goes on along the minus strand of WYDI02033334.1, from coordinate 8,174 downwards.
TTTGTGAGCTCACATTAGACACCAGGAAAACTTTTTGAACTCTACTTGGTAACCTGAAGTGTAGTGATGCTTGAGACAATCCTTAATTTCAGTGAAAGTATGTGCTGCCCTGGAAACACAGCCAACAGCCTTGGAAAATTGTCTATGTACGTGGCAGAGCTTTTTTAAGGGATGAGAAGAGAGGCTTTGATAAGTGGATTTTGATAATTTGCCATTATGAACAGGAACATACTGACCAGGATGGAAGAGTGTGAGTTAGGAACTTGAGACAATAGGTTCTGAAGCTTGTGTTTTTTTCAGTCTTCAATGCTTTTGAAGATTATGCAGTTTTACGCACCTTCTACTTTCAAAGCTACATATCTAAGGTTGATTTAAGCTCACTGTATTTAATGTTCAGTCTGATGTATATGACTGAAATGTAGGTGTTCTTATGATTTTCATATTTGCAGAAAACTGAACCAAATTATATTTATGCAATTCACATGGGTTGCAATACAAATTAATTTCTCCTGCTAGTGGCTTTGGACCAAACATCTAATTTTATTCAGAAAAAACCCACATGTATTTGATGTTTAATCAGTGCACATTGATGTGCATTTATCCTATATTGCCCTCCCATGGCAAAGCATCAGTGGCTTTGTAATAAAATTACTCAGCAAAATTATCAGCAAATCATTAGTCAATGTGTTATCAGATAGAAGCATTTTTTTAGTGTGGCTACAGGAATGTATTATATCAGTAAAGTTTATATTTGAAATGTACAGTGTTTTTTCTAAGCCTATAGAAAATTTAATTGCAAGGGAATTCAGGTGATCTGAAAATCCAATTGCTAAAGTATTTAAGCACTATATAAATTATCTGGAACAAGCCCAGTGATACCTAGTTCACAGATTACTCCGATTTTGATCCTTCTCCAAAATAAAATGTGTCAAAAGTAGCAGACATAAGAAATAGGTACTAGCAGCCCCTCCAGCGATAGAAAAGGTAAAGACTTCAGTGAAACATGTCTAACATGATCTCATGCCTTGGAAAAAGCAGAAACACCAGATGAATCTCACACTGGAAGGACCCCTTTTTACCCTGACACTGAAGCTGACACATTGGCATGGCGGGGGGTTGGAACTAGATGATCTTAAGGTCCTTTCCAACCCTAACTATTTTATGATTCTATGACATCCACATGACATCCACCTGAAGACTTTTGCCAAGAACAGCACTGATCAGAAATTGTACTGCAGTTGCTGAGCCAAGCAGATATTTTTTGTACAGATATGACACTTGATCCAAAACAAGAAGACTTTTAAATCTTACCTGCTGCCACTTTCAAAACCTAAGTCTGGATCTTTGACCCCTCAGTAGCCTCCCTAGGTTTTGCCAATTCAGTTCAGATAACAGTATTTTGTTTTTCAGTGTTACTGCTCAAGTAATGGTTCTGTAGCCATAGGCTGATGGGAACCAGGAAGGTAAGTAGTCACAAAAGCAGAAGGGTGAAGGTGGGAGGATCAGAGACAACCAGAAGTTCTCTCAAACAAGCAGTATCACATTAAAAAAAATGGTTTGAGTTTGTTGAAATGACAAATATGATTCTAAGTGCTGTTAAGATTAAGCTGCTGGGTGATTAAAAATGCATCTATCATGTTTAACTGGAATAACTGGCTAAGCAGGGGTGGTGAAGTTACACTGAAAAAAAGTTAAAAGTTGCAAAATAAACCCAAAAACTGGAAGTGACATAAAAGCCAAAGAGCAGCAATGGCATGGTGATAGCAATTTCATTGTCGAGATTTCTGAGGAAATTAATTTTCCTTCCTACAGCTGCAAACTCACAACAGCTTGTTTTAAATACCTCCTTTGAGTGCCTGCTCTTTAATGTATTATATCCCAGTTCACCTCCAACACAGGGTGGCCCAAGCTCTTTTTCCCAGATTTGCCAATCCGCTTGGCTTGGTTCTGCTGAAGGATGGATCTTGTTCCTGGTCATTTCTGCACTCATTTCCCTTCACTCTGAAAGGGGAGCTCTCCCCAGAGCCTCTTCTTAATTCCTCTGGCTGCTGCTTTATTCCCACGTGTCTCTTTTCCCTTTACCTTTGCAATAGAGCACCAAGCCCTATTTCATATAGTCTCTGTTTCCTAGTTCTTTGAAGAAATCATCTTAACAACCCCTCTCTGAATCCCCACATCTAAAAATCTTTTCCAGATCCTAATCTTTCCTTTCAGAAGCTCCTTCACAAATAACCCTTTATCAAGCTATCACCAAATATTACTCAATTTTTCCAACATAAAAATCCAAGATCAAACCAAGAAAGCATCAGATTGATGCAAATTTCCAATCAGACAGATGTAAAATCTCAGCTCACTTTTAAGAACTGGCACCTTTTGTGAAAAGCATGACAGAATTCTCTTTCCTAATATTCTTCTGCATTTTCACTTTATGTCAGATCTTGTCTTGTGCTGTTTCTGTAACAAGCCAAAGAATGCAGAGACAGAACCCTTTCCTGGGAAAAAAGGAGGTGAAATTCATGATTTCCAGCACAAGGGGATATAAGTGATAGCAACATGGCACATCAATATGGTAAGTTCTCATGGCAAACAGGAAAACCCAATGCTCTTTCAGCAACTGCTACACTTCCGGGGCGCAAGGGGTGATACTAATTTGGCAAGCAGATGCAATATTGAAAAATTACTTACTTGGACATTAAAAAAAAAACTATTTGAAGATGATGTAAATCAGCATGTATACTATTGATCAAAATACGTTTTATTACAAATAATTAATGGTAGCGGATGATGTCCTGACATAGGACATGCAAAACTGTTAGTTAGGAGAAGCTTATACTCTAAATTTCTCTAAAAATCTAACAGCTTGCAGACACAGGAAGAAGATAATTCAGTGGCTGCTGCGCCTTTTTCCTCTAGGGCCAATGCAGGAATTGGCTTTTTTAGAGTTTTATTATGCCTTACGGCTTTGAAATTTAGCTAATATCCAGCTGACATGGTATAAAATGATTTAGTCGTGTCTGCAGGCCAGTGAACGTACTTCAAGCAGAGTAGGAATCAAAAATACAAGCTAATACACTTCTAGACTAAAGTTGTTTATATTTTATTTATACTTAATAAAACTGTTTATATTTTATAAGCATGCTGCTCCTGGCTGAATGCTGGATTTTGTTAGGTTATGTGGTAAAAGGTTGTCTGTGTACCCACAGAGGAGCGCAAAGAGACAATGGCAGGTTGGTGAGCCCAAATAACGCCCTACTTTAGCTGCTCCCAGGACATCTCAGGAACCACCAGACCATCAAAGGCCCTGCTCCACAAGCCCAGAGGAGCACAGAGGTGCAAAGGTAAGCAGGAACCCAAATTAAGGACAGAGAGGAAGGGAAACACTGTCCTGAAACTTCCTGGCGCTGTCCCAGGAAAACCTCAGCCCCAGTGCCAGGGCACCAAGATGAGTGAATGCTTGGATTGAAGAGGATTGCTGCTTCAGGGTGGTGGACACATTACAGGATGCAGGCAAAGAGTATTTTGGGATTGCACAGGTCTTATTGTGGGATGTTTAGTAGGAAAGAAGAAGTGGAGAGAGGGAGGGATTTAGGTGATTTGGGGAGGAACAGGTGTAGGAAAATAGAGGGGTAAGGGAATAAAAAGTCCTGGCCACATTTACATGGTTAGCTGGTCAGTTTGCTTGTCTGGCCATGCCCTGTGCCTGACCAGGGCAGTCTGTCCTACCTTCTTAAGCTCCTTTCCAACACCTCCCTAGGCGATGGCCCTCCATTCTGTGTGTGAAGGAGTGTGCATAGGGACGTGAATGCAGAAGCTGAGGTCAGACCATAGATTGGAGGGCACAAGTGTCCCTGGTGCAACAACTGGAGCATGTGCAAGGGTGTGAGTGCTAGAAAAGAGCAAGTTGGATGAGCTGGTAAGCAGGTGACGTGACCTGGGACCCAGGATGTGAGTGGGTCTCTAACAATGACACCATGGTAGGGTTGGCTCCTGGGACCCAAGCAGTCCTGGCCAGATTTGTGTGTGCATATGAGATGGTCTGTACCAGCAACTGCAGTGGGGCTACAGTCTCAAGGGCTCTTATGCACAGTATATATATGTGTATATAGATGTATGTAATCTCATTTGTGGACCTCCATCCTGCTCAACTTCAGAGGAGGCTGTTGGTGCTGCCTGTGTTTATGTGACAGTTCTGTGGATCTGTGAATTGTGTGGCTGGCTATGTATACAGGTATATATATTTTATGTACACGTGATTTATGTGTGTGTGCCTACTCGGAATACATCTTCAGCCTCTCTGCTGATGGATTTGGGAGCATGGCAAGAGCCTCTTCTCTCTCATGCTGTTGAATCTTGTCTGACATTTTCCCCTAAGAAATGTAATGATTTCATTTATTTGATTTAATAATTCATTCATTCATAAGTATTGTATTGATTTTACTCTGAATTCCTTTAAATATGTGTTGGTATTTGGTAAATACATTTTGAATGTATTTACTATGTTACCATTTTTAATGTGTTTGCCCAATACCAAAATGGCTAAGCTCAAGTTTTGACCAACTTTAGAGCTGCATGCTGAGAAGAAATAAGTTTGTGATTTATTGTATATTAAACAAATAAATTTGTAATTTTGTAACTAATTTATTTGTAGGAAGTATAAATCTAATTATCTTTGATAGATTCATCAGGAATAGATTTCATTGCCTTTTTATTTTTACGTGATTACTAGTGTGATTAACTTTATGTCCTGAAAGTACTCTTAGAATTCGGGGCTCATTTTTGATACTGGGCTGTTTGTTTGGGGCTTTTTTCTATAAAAAGGCAGAACACGTATCAGAAAAGGGAATGGGTGACATTGCTGGAGTTCAGATCACATTATTGGCCAATGTAGGAGAAACACCAAGAGCAGGTTAAAAAACAACAGCAGGTAATAAAAGCAAAATTATTTTAGCAGGACTTCAAGGTAGATAATATAAACAAAATGAGGTTTCTGGGAGAAAGAAGGTTTTGATGTCATTAAAGGAAAAGCAAACGTAGTCTAAAAAATATATGAAAATATGTGCTTAAAGAAGATGCCATGCACTAGCCTGTGAAGCAGCCTCAAAAACACTAATTCACTAAAACACAAGAGAAACCCTCCCTCTTGAAATATTTGAAATGCGGCAGAACAAAGCACTAGAAATTAAGACTGGGAAAACTAACTTGGGAATAGTTAGGTAGTTCAAAAGATCTTTTTCTTTACTCATTAATACAGATTAAGAAAAAAGATGCCAAACATATTTATGCTCCTTTTCTTTTTTGATTTCCTTTGCTCTAAATACTTCTAGAAGAAGAAATAACAGAAGAAGTTATGGGGAGAGGAGAGCAGCTGTTTTTCTGCCACAGTTAGATTCCCCCCAGAGAACAACGAATTCACAGAGATTGAACTGTAAGTACTGTCCATTAGGTGTTGGTAAAGTTTCAAGGGGTTATTTCTCCTATGAAAAAAACCCCAACCCTGTGTCTTTGTAATGTATTATAGACAGTAATTTCTCTAAGAGCTTCTTTGAACTGGCAGCTTCTAGAATTCTGTATTGTCAGTATTTGGGCTCCTGCTTTTTAACATCTCTTTTTGAAACTGGATGAATGACAGAAACATTCAATTTCCTTTGTCTAGACATATCATTCAAAACTTTAACACATCAAATGGGAGCTTTGAGGGCTCTTAGGAAATCAGTACATGTAGGAGATAATCGCAATGACTACAGAAGAGATACCTGCTTCGGCTCTTTTGATCAGGCAATTATATTATTCCCCCACCTCTGTGTTCCTCTTGAGCTTCGCTGTTTGCCTACTAAAAAAACCAGTTTGTCAAAGGACTGGAAGGATGATTGGCAGGACAGTGTCTCAAGCTACTCACAAAGGATGACAACTGGTTTTATTCTATCTTTGCACCTACCATTTTGGGGTCTGGCCAGGCCAATGATATAATGGAACAAGTCCAGACCTTACCTGCCTTTCTTCTGAAAAGCTGTTGAAGGAGCTGCTGTTAATTACTGAGAAATGTGCAGAGATGGGAAGATGAGCACTGGAAGAAATGGGTAAAAGATGGGTTTCTCATCTTAGTTTTCTCAGGAGGGGGGCGGGTATAAAAAAGAAGAAGCTTTCACAGCGTCTTCTCTTTATTGCAACAGTTCTTGCCTTACATACAGAAAGATGCTGTAACCAAACAGTGATGAATGATGAAATATGTTGACCAAAGGTGTATCTCAGACTAGATTTATTTGATGACTTCAAGAGGGCCAAAATTTCTTCCTAAAATAGCTTACTATTTTGTTCTTAATTATTGCAAAATTAAGCCTTATCTATTAGAACATAACATACTGTAGTCTTATATACTTGAATATACTTGTGAGCCTTGAAAGCTAGAAACAGAGGTGAAGAAATATTTTCTCTTCTTTGTAGAAGCTGTATGGGATGAAAGACAGAGAGAGTAATGCAAAAGGAAGTTATTTTTTTGTTAAATGGTTAGGGATGGTTATCTTAATCTTTGTACCTACTCTAAAGGTTTCCTATGAATTTGCCTACTTATAGCTACAAGCGTAAAGCATAAGCAGCTTTTGGAGGACTTAGAATGTAGGAGGGCATTACCAAATGGAACGCACTAATTACTGGGTCTAAAGGGACACCCTTCCTTTTGATATTTCCTCCCTGATCTAAAGTGCAGTGGAATTAGTTCAGTTAAAGGTTCACAAGGGCAACACAAGGGTTGTTGCATCATAATTTCTACCACAGGAGCTGTGGACTCCTTTTATAGCTTATTGGCGGCAGTCTGTATTTCTAGGAACATCGTGGAAGCGAGTGGATTTGATAGCATAAGTCTCCATTGACATCCACTAGTGAAATATATGTAAAAACTCCTTTTAAGCCTTGTCCTACCAGGTAAAATATGAAACTTCTTTCTTCTATTCAGTACATAGTAGAGTTACAATAATGTTTCTGAATGGCACAGCAAAGACGTACACAATTTTGAGCCTCCCACTGGAAGATACTCTAATGAACAAAAGCCTCTTCCCACCCTCTGCTTGCTATGGCAGTTTCAGAGGAAAACAAGCAGAAATAAAGGAACTGGCTCACACCCAGCATGAGTGGCTTCACACAGTAAATAACAATCAACACATTGGCTGCTTCCACTATGCAGTGGGCAAAGTGCCAGCAACACTTTTAATCAGTGCTGTTCTTTGTTTAGCAAAGATCCCACTAATTAGCGTAATTTTTAGTTTCTTATTATTAGCACTGGCAGTAAAATAACAGCTAACAACATGACTAAAGATTTGAACTTAAAAGGTCACCCCAAAGCTTGACACACCAAACCTTATCGATGAGTCCCTGGCATCTGAAAAGTACTTACTGTTTCTGGCCTTACTTGTCACTGCAGGAGGGCATTTTACAATCCTGACTTCACAAACTGGCAGGAGCTATAATTAAACTAAATGTAGCATAAACCCATATTTCAGGTACTGAGCAGCGTAGCTTGCTACAATTTGTAAACACTTTGGCAAAGACAAAATACTCAGCATCTTGGGAAAAACTCTATTTAGGTGAGCACTGCTTCTGTGTGAGATGCCTTTCACGCATTCCTGTGTGAGTGCTTTTGATCGTGTCCCTTCAAACTGAAATTCTAGGTGAGAGGAGGAATAGTTCCTTGTTGGCAAGTGCTGGTCTCTCAGGTGCACTCCCTTAGAACAGTTCAAGCAATTGACTTCAGCAGAATGAAGGACATCACCAGTCCCCAACAGCAATAGCCAAGTATATGTCAATTTCCTACATTAAAACCATGGAGGCTTTTATTTTGTTTTTCTTACATGAGGGAGTTATAATTTAGAAGCTCTGCTCATGCTTTTGCTTTCCCTAAAAGCTCCTTGTATCCTTAAAAAGTAGAAGATTCAGTGAGGAGAAAACTGCTCTAACAACCTTCTGCTTAAGGTTAGCAAGCTTGCTCCATCATAGTTACTAATATTTTACAGCCATATCTGACAATGAGAAAGCCTGAATTTAGCACAAGATATTTATGAAGCAACCTCAGTGTGTTGGGGGAAAAAAAACAACAACAAAACAACTTGTTGTGGTTTAAGCTTAGTCGTAAATTAGACAAAACATGTAGCCTGCTTGTTTTCCCCCCACAACCTGTCCTTCCC
>WYDI02033331.1:0-12524 GCA_009867235.2 Psittacus erithacus | reverse complement strand
TGTGTTATACTTTAGTTACTGGACTGTTCTTATCTCAACCTGTGGGAGTTACATTCTTTCGATTCTCCTCCCCATCCTTCCTGGAGTGGAGGGGGGAGGGGGGGAAGGACAGATTGCGGGGGAGGGAACGAGCAGGCTGCATGCTTTTCTAATTTACGACTGAGCTTAAACCACGACACTCATCTCGCCACTTTCAGCTAACCAGCTACAGCACCAACTGGAGACTATAAAGGGCTTTTGGATGGGATGAACTGTGGTCTAGAATAATTGTTTTCTATCTGCTGGGCTATAGATGAGCCCAGACCTGCCACTTACAGTGTCAGTGTCCAGTATCAGCTAGCTAAACCCTGTGTTTGACCCCTGAGATCCTCAGTAGGCCTCCAGACTGCCAGTCTCACTTCCCACTCGCCTGGGCGCAGAACCCACTGCAGGTATATGGCACCAGTCCCTGATCAGCCTGTCTTAATTAAAACCAGCTTTATTATCTGATAGGTACTGACGGAATACAACCTTTGACACAGAAGGCTCCTGACCTGAGGATGTTTCTCTGTAAGCACATGACAACCAGAAAATACTCTAGAAAAGGTTTTCCTTGGAAAGTTTGTGATTCCCTTCCCCTTCAGATGTAGCATCACTGCTGGCAGATGCGGGCTCTGGTTACAGAAGAGGTCTGCAAGGCTAAGGCAGTGTGGAGGGCCTGCAAGGTTAAAACATGAAACCAACGGAGGGAACAGACCCAGCCACTTACTTTATTTCAGCCCTTCCTTCTCCCTCCGTGCTTAGCACTGGACACATACACCATGCAGGAAGGCAGCTCTGCCTGGGGAGGTGTAGCATCCATACAGGCAGGACAAGGGGTGGGGGACAGCCTAATTTTCCAGCCTTGGAAACAGATTTCACCAGCTGACATCCTGACTCGCATGAGGGTGGTGGGGATGTCGGCAGAGGCGGTAATTAAACAAACCCCTGGCATTCCAGCCGGAGGCACAGTCATGTCCTGCTTCATCAGGAGCAGAGCTGGTCTGACACAGCAGAAGCTTACGTAACCAAGGCCGGATTCTCATTTTCAGAGCAACAGTTTGAGAAGCGCTGCATACACAGGAATTCTCACTGTTTATAAGCTGGAGAAGGAGCGCGCTTCTGTCCCCTTCTGTCTCACACCTCCTTAGGTGTCGTGTGCCAGGGATGGGGACTAGTCTTCCACCTAACTGCACAGGCTTGCGTTCCCTCTGTTTTGTGTTGGGATAGCAGAGGTTTGCACTGGCACGCAAGGCGTTTTCTACAAGGCTCGTCTACAACCACAGTCACATTTCAGAAGCGTTTTGGCGCATTGCCCTGCTGGCAGCCAGCGATTGCAGTAGCAGCTTCTTGGGCTGAAATGTTTTCGTTGCAATGCATTAGCCCATCTCTGTTATTGCACCAGCTTTTCCTTCCCCCCTCATCTGGTTTGGCCGTATCAGAAGGTGTGAACTCTTTCCAAAGGGTCTTTAATCTTGCTCAACATTTGGAGTGGGCCTGAATAAACACTTGTGAGAGGAAAGCTGAATGGGAGGTGTGATTCTTGCCTTATTATGCTGGCTGACAGAATTGTTCTGGCATCTTGCAGATGTAGTATTACAATAGGAATAGTGCAGCAATACACTTACAATAGCATGGTGCCTGCAAACCAAGACCGTTTGTAGTGGAAGCATCACACTGACACGCATACCAATCCCTGATGTGTTCATTGCCTGAATGTGTTTTTTTTGTGGACACACTCACCCTGTGGTTTCCTGGAAAATTGAGGCTTAAAACTGATAGGCATTTTCTATCATCACCTGAATAACACATAAAACTGTGGGATAATTAAGGTCAAATGCTTTAATTCATTGGTTCCCTTTCCAGGTAAAACTATTCATTTGAGCAGAATAAGGACAATAGATGACTACCTGTGAGTTCATCAGGTGTGAATCTAGGGTGTAAAGCAAAATAAACAGAGCATGGAACTTCTGCCCTGTTTTTTCCAGCTATTTGCTAGCCATCTGTTTTGGAAGGCTTATTAGTTCAAGACTTTAAAATCATGGACTACACATGAAGAGCAAGTGATATGCGCATGGAGGAGACCAAGGTCTTGGTATGAAGCAGGAGTGGGAAAAGCAACATGTTGGCATCCTTGGTGAGGAATGAAGTGAGCTAGAGAGTAGTAAGCTGGGGGGGTGGAGGGGATATGCATGGTTTGGGGATCACTGCCCAAGTTCAAAGCAGTTATGCAGATAGTTGCCTGTTATTATGTATTTAAACCCAGACCCGAAGCTGTTAAATACCTGCACAAACGCAAAACTCGTGTCATCTAAACATGTACCTCTGTGCTTTGCTGAGTCAAAGCCTGCCCAGGGAGGTGGGTTGTGGCAAGAGGATTTCTGGGCTGTAGACTTACACTGACTGGGGCCAGCAGGTCAGAGCTGTAGAAACACAGCTCTGGATGTCGAAGCCTGTAGAAGAGCAGTCTCCAGTTAACATCTTTAATCTTATTATCTCAAACCTTTTATCTTCAAATTCTCTTAGCTATTTGTTTGTTTTCCTTACACTTGTTTACATAGACCGAACCCAAAGTTCTTCTGGAAATGCTGGTATGGCTTTTAACTGTAAGAATGATTCACTGAGAATAATTAAGTCAAAGATCTCGGCACCTCTTTTCCTTGTAATCGTGGTGGATATTGTGTGATTTTCTTGTGAGGTTTTTCCCCCTGAATGTGCATGTTTACACTCACACCCACACAGACTCACACACATTTGCAAATGCAGACACTTCCCTCTTCTTCTGGAGCTTTTAAGTTCTGGAGCAGCACATCTGACCTGTACAATTAACCCTTTCTGCTGTGTATTTCCTTTATTCATCTCCAAATGCACAACAGAGCTTTTGGGGTCTGCAGAATCTGTCCTTCAGGGTTCTGTCCGTACAATAACCCCCTCTAAGCTTCCAGCACTGACCAGGCACATGCAGACTGCAGGAAAGGTCTGTGCCATATGCTAACTACTGGAGTTACTCAAACCTGGAGCCCACTGAGTCAAACCAGGCACTTTTCTAGTGAATTAAACAGCAGAGATCTGCTCCCAGGGCCCAGGGTTGTTCCTGAGCATCCTTTAATGTATTAAATGTTGTTGTTGATATAGAGGTTTGCTCGCATTTTCATATCTGTTAGCAGCAAAAGCAGCGAGTTCTGCCTCAGACTTTGTAAGCCCTCAGGAGTATTACGTACATAGACTATTAAGCCTGGACCTTGCAGTCTGTGAAACAAGCTCATACAGGGTGGAAGCGGTAAGATTTCCCCACTGGCCCAGTACATGAAGTCTCTCATGAAACTTGGAGTGGCTCATCACTGTAAACATCAGTAATACTTGAGCTATTTGCTTTGTAAAGCTTGCAATTCCACTTGAAATTTAGGCACCTAAAGAGAAATGAAGGTGCTGAACGCCTTTGAAGAGCACCTTGTTCTGAAGAAGGTCATTTATGCAATGCCAGAATCCCTCCAGCTTAGTCCTTTGCACTGGTATTTCAGAAGTTAAAAGCTTTTATGGTGCTTTTTAATCACCAGCATGGCGTGACAAAAAAAATCTAGTTGCTTTGCAGTGATGGTCATATCATCGCAATAGTGACGGCTCCCCTGGGACCTGGGTAAGGGAACTAGCAGGCTGTAGGAGAGCTGGGTTTAGCCAAATAAATGCAATATAAGGAGCCTGCAGCAGAATGTGGTCTCTCTCTGTAATTATGCTCCTGCTTTTTCTGCCTTGCCTATGAAACAGAGTCACTGGAACAGGACAACTTTTATAAATCCAGGGAGGGCCGAGATTATCATAACTCACTAGAACAACACTTGGTTCTTTGAGGGTTTTTATTCAAATGCCTCCAAACCCTTGCTCTTCACAAAGGGAAATAAATGTAATTATTGCAGTTCTAAAGTGGTGAAAGCTGAGGCTTAATTAACTGCTCATGGATATACAGCAAATCAGTAGCAGAGATGGGAACAGAAACCAGTTTTCCTGATTCTCATCCGTGCCCTGGTCACTGGATCCCTGTGCCATCTCTATCATGTAGTGGGATAAAAGTCCCTGTGGGACAAAGCTGAGGTTGGCCTTAAGAGTCCCCAGATAGCCCCATGGCAGCTGAAATGGCTCTGGGATGCACCTATTGCCTATGGTCTGGCATTTAGTGAACCCGGACCAGCATCAGGAACCTGCACATTGTATGCATGAGGGACCATTTTGTTCCTCATAGTTTTGTCTTCATAATGATCCTAATATTTGGTTGTGGGAAAGAATTCCTGCTGCAGCACCCAGCTACTGTCTGCCTCTCCACCACTGCTGCTGTGCTAACCTGAGACTCCTGGCTTTATCCCAGTTAGGAAAGTCAGTGGTATATGATGAAGCCACATTGATATACAACCTGCACCATCCACTTAGGCTTCTTGCTTTCCAACCTGTGTTGCTTTTGTTCCAACCTGCCCCTCATCATCCATGCGGGCTCAGGCAGGACCTGAAGCCACCAAGAGCTGCGCTGGGCAGCTCCATGTTCCGAAAAGCCAAGCCACACGCCTGGATGAAGAGTCTGTGCTAAGAGACGAGAAAAGCCAGGCACTGATTCCTCAAAGGCAGCATTTAGCCATTGTTCTCCCAAAAGGCTGATGATGGAGAGAGATAGCCTTAAAATGTTCTGAACAAACAGTGCCAAAGCAGAGGAAGGGATCTCTCTTTCACCGCGCTCGCTGATCCAGGGCCAGGTATATTCAAACTGTTTCCTCAATGCCTGCACAGCCTGAGCTCAATGCTACCCTGAGCTGCGTCTTCCTTATGCACCACCTGTTATAACAGCTCTGGAAGTCAGGGTGCTCGAAGCGTCTGCACGTGCTCTCTGGAGGTCTCTCCACCCATCTGATTTACCTTTTGTTTCCCCTGCAGTTGCAGTAGAATTCATCTCAGCAAGTGAGGAGAATTCATCACTACACAAGCAACATCCCTTTCTTGTTTCAGGTCAAAACGTAACCTTGAGCTTCTGCAAGGGATGGGACTCCTCTCCCTGCAGCTCCCTGAGCACAGTGGTGTGTGTCTGCAACCATTTATCTAACTCCAGGAAGCAAATCAGTTTAAAATGCCCAGAATGAGTTCTTTCTAACATTTACTGATGACTTACTACACTGCAGCAGTGAGGCTTCCAAACCTGGAAGCTATTACAACTCCAGGCTGAAATAACACACTTTAGCACAGCCAGCAGGTCTCTTGCTCCTCACACCCTGGGCAATACCTGCTTTCACTGAGAGTGGAAGTAGGTACCACTGTGGCAAGGGGTGACTCTGCTTGCTGAGAGAAACCTGTAAATAGGAGTCATAGTTTGCTTCTGGACGAGCAGAAAACTTAGCATTTGTTCAGCTTACTACAGGGCAGTGTTGTTGTTGGTTTTATCCCACTAAAGCTTAAGGGTGAGCAAGGATGAAGCTCCAGCCAGGCACTGCGCTGCAGGAGGAACATAGCCCCTGCCCCAAAGGCTGCTGCAGGAGAAATGTGGGATGGGGCAAAGGGATTAGCAGGAGCGCACCATGAGGGCAGAAAATACACAAGTGCTGCTGTGCAGGACATCACAATGTGATAGGAAATAATTGGCAGTCTGTAGCTAAGTCAGAGGAGGGCTGGAGCTGAGGCTTGCATTAGAAAGGAAGTTCTCTGAAGTCACATCTATTCTAGTACGTAAATCACAGCTGAGGCCTTTCTCTGGTGCTGAGGTCAACTGGCAAGAGGAGCTTGTGTCCACATCATGAAACTCCCAGCAGTCAAAAGGTGATGCCTGACTCTGCATGGTCTCCTGAGAGCTTTCCCTGGCTTCTACTGATTCCCAGGCACCTCTCGATGAGCGTCAATTCACACAAGCCAGAAACCTGCCCGGGACAGCCCTGACAACTGAACTTCAGTGCCCAGGTCCAGTACTGGTCTATGCTTGCACAGCCAAAGTCTCTGCTTGGCCGTTGCTGTGACTTCCCTTGCCTGGATCCCATTAACTCCTTCCTGCAGGCAGCTGCCAGCCCCTCTCGTTCACAGGCATGGGAAGAGGCACCCTGAAGATGCCTGTCTTGAGAGACACATGGGTTGGATGCACACATCTGAGGGGGTTTCCCTGGGCAGCTCTGGCAAGAGAGGGCTTCCAGAAGTAGGAAAGAGTAGACTTGGCCAGGCCTAGCATTGAATGTAGGCTACATGATGCAGCAGACTGATGGAGAGCAGTTATAAGAGCCCTGGAATCTATACTGGCTGGTGCTGGTGGTGTCAACAGCAAGGTAAAGTAGCCTCAACAACAGTGGCTCCTTCCTGCCCATTTCACCAGCCAAAGAAGTAAGGAAAGCTTTCATGGGTTCTGTATCCCAGTAGCTTTACTCCTGACCAGATCTCAAAGACAGCAATGATCAGTTCTGCCTCTATGGCCAACAGGCCATAAGCAGTGCCTGGTGATGCCGCTGTCACATGCTCTCCAGGACAGAAATGTGTGTGGTGGACACTTCTCCTGTTCCTGGTTTAAATGTACTTTTGAAAATGCTGTCTTAAACTAGGTGGAGTTGAAGTGGTCATTGACATTTTGGATGCTACATACATATACATATACATACATGTACGTATATGTATCTCCTATTTAGGAGTCTCCAGTGTGATTTTACATTCATGGCTTTCAGCTCAGATGGCACTTAAAGATTCCCACAGGCTGGTTTTTGCCTCAAGTGCCTAAAGAGAGAAGTGGAGACTGTCTCCTTGTTCTGGTGGTAGCCTGGGCTGTCACCCAGCTACCTTATTCAGAGGAGGAATCTCAAAAGAGAGGAGCTTCCAGTAAAGGTGCTTATGTGTGAAAAGCAGCCCGAAGCCTGGAGGAAGGCAGCATTATGATCTGAAGATGCTGTGAGTGGAGGAAATCCTCTGCATCCTGCATCCCCATCTGTGCAGATGCCAACAGCTGTTAGGGGAGCCCTGGGTGTAGCACAGGTTTCACTTGCTGGATCCAGAAGCTATTCTTGGACACCACCTACTGGCATTTTCCCTGTTAACTATTCTCAGAGGAGCAGTTGTGCAGGGTGTTGTCAGCGTCCCAAACCTGGAAGCCAAGAGACAAATTTGGCCTTCCCAGACCTTTCCAGTGAATGTCGTGCTGGGTTTTGCTGGGGCAGGGGACCTGCCCTGATGCGTGGTGAAAAGCTCTGTTATGTAAAGGAAGGATTTTCATGTGGGACCAGGAAAGAGAATGCTGATGCCAGAAGAAGTGTTGAGAATGGAGTCAGCTGAAAGTAATAAGTGGGGGAAAAAAAGGGAGGAATAAAGTGGAGGTCTTCCCTAGCACAGCTCTAAGGAGGAGGCATTTTATACCCATCAAGCACCATCTTAGACATCCTTTCCAGACAGAGCATTCAAGCCCATGATTTTTCTTTTTTCGTGAAGGTTTTTGTGGCACTGAGGCAAAGAAATAAATGTTGTGAGTTTTTGGCTGCAGCATTGTATATCAGAAAGGAAGAGGAGGTACTGCTCCTACTGCTCGGCCTTTTGGTATCAACACCAAAGCCATAGTGCTGATGCTTATAATCCCTGACAGTCACAAGACCCAGACAAACAAAAAGAGAACAAAGGACCATCGTGGTTGGTTATCCTCATTTGCACAGCAAGCAAGGGCTGTGCATGTTATGGGAAGAAGTCCCCCTGCTGTGATTGCTCCTCATGGAGGACACAGTCCTACTCTTCCTCCAGCTTCATGGATGTGACCTGCTGCAGCTGTGGGGTTTCAATAGAAAACCCCAACAAGGTCCCAGGGCACCCAAGGGTCCTCATTGCTCTGAGCAGCCTCAGCTGGGGCCTTCACCCTGCAGCTCTATTTAAGTTCAGCCTTGGGCCACCTTCCAGATGGACTTGTTTCTGGTTTTGCTGTTTGGATGAGACTTTTAGGTATGTGTTGTAGCCCCTGTCACTGGCTGCAGTCTCTGGGTGGACCCTACACTCGGTGCACCCCTTTGCTGTGTCTGGGGCTGCTGATGGAAGTTGCTGCCATCACCCAGCTCTGCTTAGGTACTGTGGGATTGTGCCTGTGGGTGAGGCGCTGCCTCTGCTGGGGTCTCCTTGTCCCCCTCTGTGAGGCTGTGCTGTTCCCTGACATAGGTAACTGCTATTGCTGCTCTTCTACTTGTTCCTGAGGGTTTCCTCCAGGATGTTTTAATAGAAGTTCTGCTTCTTACATGCATGTGTATTTTTTCCCTGCTTATATTTGTCTCAGGAGCCACCTTTCTAGTATTTTGTTCTAAGGAACAGGTTTAGATTTAAGATCACAAGCTGATCTGTCTTCTCATATGAAGAAGATGGAGAAACCATCACCAGCCCAAGGCCTGTTGAGACTCCCTATTGCCAGCCACAGGGTCTGTGAGCTTGTTCACATCCTTGCTGTCTGCTGGGCTTCTGCTCACAAGCTGGTTTTTGCTTTCAGATACGTGAAGATTCAAAATCACTGTTTTTCCTATATCTGTATTTCTCTTCTGTTCTTGGGATGGTTTCATAGGTTTTCTAAGTGCTGTGGATGAGATGGTTTCTCCGAATCATCTCTGCAAACTGCATTGACTGATGATGGAATGTTGCCGTCTGTGACAGCCATGAAACAGTAGTTCTGAGCAACAAGCTCCATCCTTGTCCATGGTGCAAAGATACTTGTGACAGTCTAGCTGGGAGAACATAGCTTAACACTTGTGCTTTTGGCATTGCCTGAGCTCTTTCCCAAGCTTTTGTTTAAAGAGACCAGTGAAGTTTTGGGCCTGCGTTTTACCCTCTCTATTGGTTGGGAGGGCAGAAATGTAGCTGGGTTGCTTTGGTCCTGTGCAGCCAGGGGTCTGAGTAAACCATTAGTACCTGTAGAGATCCTGCTTGTATCTCTGGGTAGCCTCCTGCTGATGGTCAGGATGGTGTAAATAGTTGAGTCTACTGGGACTTTGAGGGGGTTGGTTAGGTTTTAAATATCAACTTCCTTTCCTTTTGGATGTAGAAGTTGACCTGTGAAAGGCGTATCTGACAGATGGAGCAGCCTTCAAGTGTGGTGTGCGTAGGGTGTGAACCCATAGTGTAATGGCTTTTAATGTTCAGAGTTTTATGAAATGATCATGATGCCTCTTACTGCATCAAAAGTGAATTACATGTGTTCCAACACTTCCACTTTCTGTTGTGTGGCACATTGCAGAAGGCTTTCACTGCTGAGCCATATCACCCAGGGCTCTGCTTTCAGGTGAGCCCTGCCAAGTGAGAGATGTGTTCCTGGAAAACATTTACATGTCTTGAGATCATGTCTGTGGCTCAATAGCTTTCTCAGATTGGGCAAGCGCTCTTTATGGTGAGTAAAATCGGATGTTTATAGCCTACACTGATATAATGTGGTCCAGCCATGACAGATAGTCCTTTCATCATAATGAATGATGGCTCTAGTTGTTATTACTTTATTACTGTAACAGGTAGGTTTGAACTGCACTTGCCGCAAAGGATGGTTGCGTTAGGACAGAAAACACTGGAGCTGTTGCGGTTCAAAGCCACTTAAGGAAAACTGTCTTGCTTGGCAGGGGTGGACTATTTTGTATCACAGAAAAGAACCAACCCTTCCTGTTGGGGTTTGCTCTTTTCAGTGTGTTTTTTTCTAACTTTTAAGGAGGAAATCATGTGTTCTGATTGTCATATTGTTGGTGAGGTCTCTGAGAAAGTACCCGTGCTCAGAGCAAGTGTTTTTGTGGTTAATACTAGCCCTGATTCTCCTTGATTCCCAG
Source organism: Psittacus erithacus (assembly GCA_009867235.2). Classification (NCBI taxonomy): domain Eukaryota; kingdom Metazoa; phylum Chordata; class Aves; order Psittaciformes; family Psittacidae; genus Psittacus; species Psittacus erithacus. The sequence continues at coordinate 2,733 of WYDI02033331.1, read as the reverse complement.
TTGCTTGCAGGTAGTTGTTCAAAGTGGGTCTTACATCTGCTGGTGCTTATACATAGAGCTTTGCAGGGCCACGTGGTAGACTTGCAGATTATAGCCTATAAATATGGTAGCCTATAAATAATCTGTTTTGTTGTAATAACCTTTCTGTGAGTTCAAAATGTATACTTGGTGGGAATGATGCTGTGTAGATCTATGGGGCCTGTCATTTCCAGACTTTAAAGCGAGAAAAGTCATGATATGCCTCAACCTATGTGACAGCCCGAGCTTCCAGTGCTGATGAAAGGTGTTGGGATTGACTGGTCAGCCACCTGTATTATGCATAGCCCACGTTACATGCCAGGAAGATGTCTTATAGTTTGAGACTACCAAAGCCCTGTTCTGATGGCACTTCCAGACATTTGGAAGCTGTAATACAGAAGGAAAGGATGATGTTATATTATCCAGAGAGCTGACAGTTTTTGTAGCTTCCTGGGCATGAGAGCGAGCTTGCAGTGATGGCACTGCTGAGGCTCTGTGGATTTTGACTTGGACACACCTCAACAGAATAACTAGATCAAAACTGCTCACACCATGAGTTCCACTGGAAGTTAATTAGTAGGAAGGAAAGGAGGAAGGGCAGGCACTGCTTTGAAAACTGAGTTGTGCAAAGGAACACTCTGATAACCCTGAAGGGTGTTTGGACTAAGACAGCATGGGTTCTTGGTGTTCAGTGGAAAATATGGTAAGAGGCTTGTGTGGCAGAGTTGATGTTACCTCTCCAAGGTGTGCAGGGCTGGGACTCTGGTTGGCTTTTTCAGACCCTGTGGGAGCTCAGTCATCAACCTGCTGCTAGGGGCTTTCAAAAGAGGTATTTGTTGTTGCTGCTGACCTTTCTGGATGCCTGCTCTTTAGACACCTTCTGATGTTACCCAAGGAAGGAATTCCAGTCCCTTCAAAGAACAAGCTGCTTCTAAGGCATCTAAGTCCAAAATGGTTACCCTAAATCACCAGATGCACTGGGGTAGATCCCGATCTCCATCTGCAGGAGAGGCAAGACACAAGCAGTGTGTGGCAAGGCCTTTGCAGACTCATAAATGCTTTCATGAGAAGCTACATTTCACCTTCTTTAGGTAAAGCCCTTGTCTTCAGCGGGCTTTCCATGGGCATGCTTGGTCTCCAGCTTGAATGAGAAAACCAGCCAACTGCATGACTCTGGAGAAGCTGCAAAGTGCTCTGTGAGGATCTAGATGTGCGGGTGTGCATGCACATGTCTTCAATCATAAATGCATTTACTGTAGGCAAAAATGACAACATTGTTTGCAGTTATGGCATCCTTATGCTTCCTGCAAAAGCTCCATTTCTTCACTTCTGACTTAACCAAAATTTCTCCTTTGGCTGCAGTTTTCCCTTGTTGCTGCCATTTTCCATTGGTTTTTTTGCTTGCCTCAGGCTTAGCTTGTTTTTGAGAAGCCTCAGTACAAAAGGTCTTGCTGTTTTTCACTAGGCTTAGGAGCAAACTGATGCTTTGTCTTAAGCCTTTGACTAAAGTAACTGATTATTTTTTAACACTTCCGTGTTCTGAAAGGCAGTTGGAAATTTGGTTGGAAGATCAACTGGGAGCAAAGGATGTGCTTTGTGTCTTAAAGTAGCTAAATCATTCTGTCAAGTTATGGGTCTAAAAACCCTTATTCACATCCCTGTGGGAGAGGAGAGGATAGAGCCTGGCAGATGCAGCTTTTAGAAATGGTGTTTTCCCTACAAGGAAGAGGATGGGGCAGTTGTGTGGAATAATGAGAATTGAGAGAGATGAGCAGATGCACAACCAAGGATGAGGGGTATAGGAAGGAGGGTGAATGAAGCTTGTATGGTAACATCTACACAGGAGAACCAACGGGAAGGACTGCTCTCTAGAATCTGCCACAATAGACAGAAAGCTTCAACCTCTGCATTTCAGTATGGCCAGGAGCTGTGTAATTTGCTGCCAGGGTTGTTCCCTGGTCCACAGAAAGTGAATTACTTTCAACTTGTATTAGCTGTGCCAGGATCTCATGTGGTTAAGATCTGCCCCGTGTGGAGGCTTGTGACAGAAATGCTAATATTTAGTGTATTATGTGTTAATGGCAATACATGGCTGAAGATGCCAGGAAAACAGCACATGAAGGGTTAAAGGAGAGGCATGTGTTAGTGACCGCAGAACCACCACATGTTTCACACAGATAATTGGAGAACAAAGAACAAACTGCAGCTGTAGAGGTAAGGTGACAAGATGATGACCAACAGCATTGAGGCTGTGAAATACCCAGATAAGGAAGGTAAAAGACTCAGTTTTGCCTGAAACTCTTGATGGGTGAGGCTAGCCAGTGAGGTACCACACTGATTGTAGTATCCACTGCTAAAGGGTATAAAAGATGCATTCAAATGTAGAGGAGCCCAGAAGATGCAGTGTGGCTGCGATGGTCTTCCTGCTGCACCCAGACAGATGCATACGGCTGTGTGCCTGTGACTATGCTGAAGAGTGGGAATGGGATAAAATCAGCTTACAGAATCGTAGAATAGTTAGGGTTGGAAAGGACCTTAAGATCATCCAGTTCCAGCCCCCCCTGCCTTGAGCAGGGACACCTCACACTAAACCATGTCACCCAAGGCTCTGTCCAACCTGGCCTTGAACACCTCCAGGGGTGGAGCATTCACAGCTTCCTTGGGCAACCCATTCCAGTGCCTCACCACCCTCACAGTAAAGAACTTCTTCCTTAT
>WYDI02033329.1:14183-125045 GCA_009867235.2 Psittacus erithacus | reverse complement strand
ACAAGCGTGTCAAGGTCCCTCTGGATGGCATTCCTTCCCTCCAGTGTATCAACCCAACCACACAGCTTGGTGTCATCGGCAAACTTGCTGAGGGCGCACTCAATCCCACTGTCCATGTCACTGACAAAGGTGTTGAATAAGACCGGTCCCAGCACCGATCCCTAAGGGACACCACTCGTTACTGGTCTCCAGTTGGATGTTGAGCCATTGACCACAACTCCTTGCGTGTGGCCATTCAGTCAGTTCTTTGAGTAAGCATTACTTAGCAACAACTAAAACCATTGGTGTTATCAGCGCTGTACTCAGACTGAAGTCAAAAACACAGCACTGCACCAGTTACTAAGAAGGAGAAAAATGACTGTTATTGCTAAACCCAGGACAAAGAGAAACATGTGTAAGACAACAACTGGAACGAGTCCAAGACAAGGACAAGATTCCTGGCTAACAAATCCATTTTGTTATCCCTTACCACAGACACAAATCACTTAGCTTGTGTAAGGTAGTACCTATTCTAATGGCAAGTCCTTCACCAGCTGTGCTTGTGCTTTCTGAAGGGCCAGGAACCATCTGCCCTTTAAATTTTTGGGAGCTATCAGACCAAAAGATGATCTGCTGAGAGCTGAGGCTTTAGAAGAAAGAGAAACAGTTCAAACTCTATCTGCCTCCCAGAACTCCATTCAGTTCAAAACAGTTCAAACTCTATCTCCCCCTGCTTGTTTTCAAGTTCTCCCTTCTCATATTTGCTCTGTGTCTGTGACAGAACCTCCTTGTTTATATGTTTATCCTTCAAACTAAAGGCTTCAAGATGGATTATGGAATTGCTTGTAATGATCCTTAACAGCATGATAGTTCAATAGAAGACTATGATAGCTGAAATTTGGAGGCTTTCTTAAGTATAGTAATTAAAAATGGCAGCAGTTACCCGTGTTTTAATTTCAAAAACTCCAGATCGCATTTCAAGTATATCAGATTATGGATTTAAACAGAGATACGAGTATGGGCCACTGTAAACTCCACCAGGCTGACACAGTGGCTTAAGGCACCAGATTATCTCCATTTCTAAAAGCTGTACGGAGCTGTATCTGGCAGTTGTTCACATGTCATCACGGGCTTCTTGTTTTTAAATTTACCCTTCATTCCGAGTCGGAGGACACAGAGTGTAAGATCACCAAAAATCTTTATAAACTAAAAAGAAGTCACTTTAAATAATTAAGAAAGAATTATTATGTTTCAGGAAGCAAGCCAATTTACTAAGCTAATTGCTGTGTGTATTTTTTTTGAGTCTATTTTTGAAAAGGTGGCTTTAATCACCAGGTGCCTTTAGAGTTTTCTCATGTGTCTGATTAGAGTCAGACATCTAATGGGCTGCAAAAGCATGAATCAGAAATGCTGGTCTTTCAGATGCACTGCTCCCCCTGATTATTTTGTGACCTTGCCATTTCCTAATTTTCGTATATAAGCTAATATTCTTTTAACAATGTTCAGCAAATGTCTAAAAGGACAGAACTGAGTTCATGTGAAACTGAAAAACAGAGGCCTCTTCAGCCAGCACCTCCCCTTAATGTGGTCAACCTGATAATATATCACCATTTTTTCCAGAAAGTCATTTGCTTCCAAAGAGGCTGACATTAGCTTTGATAAAACAACTGACCTAAGAGCTGTTAACAGGGTAAAGATTATGGCCAGCTTATGAAACCTTCTCCAAATACAACAGGTTTCTGATGCTTTAAACTATTACAAATCCCTATGAAGAGAAGGAAAGGAGGAAGGAGAAACAACCTAACACCTCTTTGAAGATGGACTACAAAGTTATTTCCTTTAGTTTGGTAAAGAAGTAAATAGCAAACTAAACCAGGAAAAGAGTTCTTTTCATGTGACACAGATGGATGACCTAGCAATTCTGTTTCAGACCACGTTATGCTTTGATATATTAACTGTAGCATAATATTTATCAGCTAGCGCTACAAATTTCTTTGAAGATGAAAAACCTCACAAAGCAGGTTTGGGTGGGTTTGAACACAATTAGAAAGATGAATTTTGAAAACATCATTTTCTCAAATGAAATCTACATAAAAAGCCTGGCAGGGTGGCATTACAGGAGCTCTGGGGGTGGAGGTGTAGGGGATGAAGGGAATGAGGTAGAGTTAGCAAACAACAATTGGCAAGAACTGCTCCTTACCCATGGCAGGTTGGCAACAATCTGCAAACAAGTTCACAGCAATTAGCAGATACAGCCTGGTGCACATGCTCCACCATCTCTTTAGCTGGCAAAGTCCCACTAACCACCTCATGGGGAAAAATGCTATAGATGAGCACTTCTCCACTGCATGGGAGGCACAGCACCCCTTTGACATGCAGATATTTTGTGGATCTCAACTTGCAGCATAACTAAGGTGGAAGCCAGAGTACTCGGGTTTGCTCTGAGATCTCAGCAGCTACTTCGCGTGTGAGATACAATTAGGATTATTATTTATTAGTAAGTGCATCATGATACGTTATGAAATAATATCCCATCCCTTGCCCTTCAAGACCTGATCACTTCAATTAACACATTCTGGGTTTTTTTTTCACTATAGCACACTAGAAAGGCATGAAGTATTCACTAACAGAGAGAGAAAAAAAATAATGAAACACCACAAATTATACATACAGCCAATAAAGGAAATCAATTAATTCAATGAGACATAAGGTGTTAAATTACCAGTGGGTATTATCAACAGCCTGTTGAGTAATTGCCTTTGCTACTGCTAGAGTAGGATGTCACACAACACATAATTTAGAGACTCTACAGTGTCTGGATCATAAATGTATTGATCATGTTAGCTAGGGGTCAGGTAGGCAGATAATAGATCATTATTGTCCAAGAATATTTAGTTCATTGCTTTTGATGAACCCCACAAATGGTGTCCAAATCTCATAGACTGCAATATTTTTACTTGGCTTTGTGCTGTATGTACACATATATATTTTATTATTTTTTTTGGACAGCAATATCCATTCTTGCTGCTTTCTTTTTCTTTGCTTCGCTATCAGTGGAGCCAGACTTGATGGTGTCATTGATGGGGAGGGGGATAAAGGGGGGAGTGCAGATGTTGCAATCAAGTTTACACTGATGATGATTTCCTTATCATAAAGTCTGAGAAACTGCTTTGGTAGGTAGTAAAGTAGATGACCAGAGACAGCATGAAATTTGGATTACAACTTAATATACAAAAGGAAGTGGCAGCTGCAGTGGCATTTCAGTTAGCTGGAGAATGTGAGAGGGAAAAGTTGAGCTTGCAAAAGTGCTTCTCCTACTGGGATACTAAAGACATACCTAGTGCAACGTAAAGATCTTCTGGAATATTCAACCCTTACAGAACTAAGCTTTGGGTTGCTGCTTTCTTCCCAGTCTCAGGAGGCAATGTATTGTTTCAATGAAAGGCAGATGATATGTTCACTATCTGCGATGCTCAAGCACTCAGGTCATTCAGGAAAAGCCACCAGGGACCGCAGAAGTACCTAGTGAGGCAGGGTACTGAAAAATCAGAATCATTACTGAGCATCCAAAGCTCATCTGCAGCCCCTCAATGCTCACTGTGCCCTCAATCCATACTGCTCTCCTCCAGATTCTCTCTCTGACACTTGATCCCCTGCTAGAGCAACAGCTTCTCCTCAGCTATTATTCTTTTTCTGTTGCGATGGGTATGTTGAGCTGAGGCTTCTAAGGGCTGGTGAAGCAGACAACTAACCACCAAAGTCATGCCTTTTGACATTCCTGCTATGAAATACACACGTGTAGCTGCACACTGTCCTCACAGCAGAAACCTCAAATCACTGCCTCTTTTAACCACCAACCAGGAATAAGAGTTTGGCCAGAGCTATCATGAGCTTATCGTTAGGCTGGGTTCTCCCATGAGTTCAAAGGTAGCTCCTGTATGTCCACTATTTTAAGAAATAGTCAATAAACCCCTGACTTTTTTTTTTTTTTCCTGACCAAAATCAGAAGGAGAATATTCTTTAGATCTTTCTCTTCTCTAGTGGAAGATTTGACTTTGATGGAGAGAGGAAGAAATAAGAAAAGGAAGAAAAGTACGGAAAAGGAGCAAAACTAGTCTACTCGTATCTTTCCAGATCATTTTCTGGGGAAACAAGTTCTACTGCCTATGTCTCATTGTCTCAGCATGATTATTTAGTATATTTCAGCCCCATTTGCCAAGCAGACACAATTTCTCCCCCTATAGCCCCAAAAGTATGTCTGGCCCTTCCTTTTCTCAAGTTTTACAAATGATGGTGTGACTCGAGGAAGAAGTTATTTTCTGTTTCCAATTCCACTCACATTCTATTTTAGTTTCTCCTAGAACCATTTTATTATTTGGAGAACTCATCGTTTGAAATAAGAGGATAATCACTTTAAAAGGAAGGGATGCAGACAGAGACCAAACTATGCATGGAGAATTTGAAATGTATATTAGACCAGGTAACTAAAAAATGAAGCGCTGAAACATCCTATTTATATTGGAGTCAAGCTAGGATAGGAATGGGGAAAAAAAGTCAGTTTAGTGGCAATTAATTCAACTCCAGCTGTATTAGAGACTAATGTTAATCAGTAACAAGGAGAACGATGGTTGTTTAAACACCCACTGCTATCTCACAGAATGGTAGTTAATACAGGAAATATACAGCAGGGTGGTTTATTTCTGCTTTTCTCCTTTACCACTTTCCATCATTTCCTTTTCCATCGTAAGAAACATTTGCATGGAAGATACCTGGTTTTTGCCTCAAAGTAAGGTAGTTATAGCAGAATTTTATGACATGATTCTAAGAAGAGCTGGCAATTGATATTAATTGAATAGCTTATTTTTCGCCCCCCCATATTGTAATAGGCAGAATAGATTACTGACTAAAAACAACTGATCAGTCATTTAATAATTTGGCAAGCTGCATCACAGGTAACAGAAGGTATCAGAAAAAAACCTTCACTGATCCAAGTAAAGCATAAAAGCCCAACCAAAAAACTGCTCACGGTCATGCAACATGCCCCAGCGACGCTGCAAGGAGCTATAATGCCATCAACGGAGGTGAGAGACAAAAGTCCCAGAGAGGGGCTGATCGCAGGAAGGGAGGAAAATGCAGCTGCAATAACTGAACAGGTAAAAAAGGCAAGAATGACCACTTTCATTACAGACACAGAGAAATTAAAGATGACGTTAACTTAGTTGTGCTTATGCATACCCACAGGAGCAAGCAGAAGTAAATACAGAAGGAAGCATATGTGGTGGTGCAAAATCCATTATTATACCTGCATCAGTAACTGCTACAGGAAGTGGAGAAGGTTGTGGATACACTGCAATGTCCTGTTCTGAATTAAATAGGTTAGCCACTGCTCTGAGAACAGGCATCAAAACCAAACCAACCCCCCATTGGATTCCTATCCTGACAACAATAAAACATTTATTAGCTCCAGCATCAGTATATTTTCCTCCAATTCCTGCACCAGAATTCCTTTTTCCTTGCAGGGATTTTTCATTTTCTCTCCTTTACCTTTTCCTCATTTTTTTGAATGTTTTCCTTAATCACTGCTGAAGAAAAACAAAAGGGTCAAACCAAAATGAGAAGGAATGCATGTGAGAGAGAGCACAGGAGAGGAGCGCTGTTACTGCACTCTCCTGCTTTGATTTTGCTGCCATTCATGACAGATAAACTTTTTAAAAGAATCTCTCACAATTACAAGGAGTGAACAGTTAGAGGAGCTCAAAGAGCGCAGGGCTGGGCTGTATCCACAGCTCTACCAGTGGGTTACTGAATGACCTTTCTGCCTCAGTTTCTCTGAGTGTAAAATAAATGCAATGATACTGACTTCCTGAAATGCCTCAGTGCCTCAGGATCTACTCACGAAAAATACTATTAGAAGAGCTGAGCATAATTAGTATCAGTTTCTGAGCTGACTGCTGTAAGCTGGGGAGGTGAATTAGCTGACGCTGTAATGAAAACTCAGGTTTTTTCCTCAAGGTATTACATGAAATTGTTATCTGAAAAACTTAGGACTTGACCTTCAAAAGAATTCAGCTCCCTGGAGTTCCAATTTCTCTCACTGTTTTAAACACTCAGAACAACTGCACCTCTAAGAGAGCTTCTCCCACAGCAGGTCCCACCATTTGCAGAAGAGTTCTTCTAAAATCCTCCAATTCCCTCTCAAAACTGGAACTCTGCTTCCCCTAAGGATCCCTCCATTCTTTGTTATTACCATTGGGCACATTTCAGGATCTGAACCCATGTATTTTCACATGGAAAAAAGACAGCACGGTGCCAAATTTCTCTTGCTCTAGAAAAAAGCCTGACCATGTGACGGAGCAAGGAGATTTCCCCTGTCCTCCTGTACCTGCTTTAATCCCACAGGCAGCTCTGAACAAGGAAAGCAGCAATGACAAAAATCCATTCTCACAAAAGGACACAATGAAAACCTTAGGGCAAAACAGCTTTTTTTACCCACAGTGTCTGCAGGGTCTTATTTCAGTAAGAAAGTGTTTTTATCCTGGAAGGGAAATGTAGTCTGAGGAAGGAAGCCAGCGTTCAGTCACTGCCTCAGTGTACAGGATACGTGCGTGCCCATGTGTGGAAAACTGATGCTGTCAGCAAAACTTGCTGTCTTCTGACAGACACCCTGTGCAGCCTTCAAAACTCCTACAGTTAATCCCCTCACCTGTCAGCCTGAAAAATAACCTGGACTGGTCTTCCCTTCTTCCTTTTTCTCCATGAAAATAACAGAAAAGGTATGGTTCTGTCATTTGGAAATATGAAGATTCTGGGATTCTCCAGCACAGTCTCTCTCAGAGGGCTTATTTTAAACATTTTTATCTTCCAGCTCACTTAAAACTGTAACAAATAAAACTAAATGATGGTGTTAATTTTGTCTGCTGCTACATGTGTTGCTGCAGTCTTCAGTCTTCTGCTGCGGTCCACCCTCCAGCGGCACACGCAGCGGGGCTGGAGCAATAGGGCCTTTGCTGACTTTACACGATGCCTCAGCTAATAACAATCTGTCAATTTATCTTCCACCACTGTTCTCTGCTGCTTTCCACAGGGGCTAACAAAAAAAGTTCCCAAAGCTTTTTTATTTTTTCCCTTTTCCAGCATACGTATGTCTATATAATTATCAAAGCATCACTTAACGTTCACTAAGACAGATCACGTTGCTGAGCAATTCATTTTCTAACACTGCAGCCTAGTATGACTGGGCCTTTTGGCAGTAATTGAATCCAGTCTACTGCTGTCAAAACAGAGAATTTATGAATAATAAATTGATTGTAGCCAGCAAAGCTAAGTCTGAGAGATAGCAGATTATGTCAAGGAATAAGAAGAAATTTAAAAACGCAATAAAGATTAATTTAGAATCATATCTGCAATGCTTCCACAGTGGACAATGAAAGCAAATAAAACTGTCGTTCCTGTATGACATAATCTATAATGCCACAAAGTGCATGAGCTCACAGGCAGAAATAAGCGAAGCCAAACCATACGTAAACGCAAAACGTCAGTGCAGGTGTAAGATGCGACATAAGAACTCTGCATGGTGGTGCATTCTCACACCCCTAATGGTTTTTAGGTTAGGCTGTCATGAATTATAGGAAGAGGTAATGTAGTTTATTAGACCAACTGACATGCAGAATAAAAGCAGGCAAGCTTTCTGACATGTATTTGCAAGATCTTTGGGCTTGGAACAATCACATTTCAAGGTTTCTGTACAGCCAAAAGGCAAAAATACAAAGGAACTCCACCCACCAACGAAATAGCAAGAATTAATGGCCACAGAGTAAAGGCAGAAAATAAGCTGTAGGGCTCAACTTTCTTTACAGCAAAGGCACTTACGAGATGGAACAAAGGGTCAAAAGGATGGGCATGCTCCGTAACTCACTGCTTTCAAATCATGACCAGCTGCCTGTCTGGAAGGAGCATTTTAACTGCATAGACATTACAGGAGCAAGAGTGTCACTGGGTAAAATCCTACAGCTTCTGATGTGTTGAAAGTCACTCGGTGCCCTACCCGTCCCTCGGGGCCTCAGGCTGTGTTAACCTCTGCATGTCCTGTGAGGCACCAAGGGCTCTGCACATCCCGACTCCATGCTGCAGTTCATCTGCTAAAAGGAGATAATTAAGACAGCATGGCTGGTTCAATGAGGATACTGCAGCAACTTCTAATAAATCTCCTGTTATTCCTGTTGTCTGGGAAATTGTTTTTTCTTCAGCATTCTTTAGCTCCTGGCGCTGATCGCTGACTTAACAATCCCACCAAGCCTCCGTAAACGGCTGTTTCTGGATTCCTGCAAATGCAGAACTGCTCTGACTTGATGATCTTCAGCACTGCTTCAGCAGTTGTGGCTGAGAGTTTACTAGGGCAAACAGCACAAGCCCACACTTGCCCAAACCCCCTGCACATCACCCACGGGTCAAACCACAGGACTAGCATGCATGGACTAATAGCAGCAGATGGTCCTCCAGCTTAATGGCTCCCAGGGAGCTGATGGACTCAATAAAGTAATCATTAGGAACACATTATGTTGGTTTCATGACAAATTGTCCTCCAGGAATGTAAAGTTAACACAGGATCAAGCCTTCCCTTCAAAAGTTGGCCATTAACAGCTGGTCAGTTATTCTATTTTTAAATACAATAAGTAATCATGACCGGACTCAATTTACACAAGCCACACAGAAAAACACTTAACTGCCTCCAGTTCATCCTTCATCTAAACCAGCAACTTCAAATAAGCTAAACAAGAAAAAAAATGGTACAATCTGGAGCCACCCTCTTTCATACAGTAAACTGGAAGTAACCACTTCCAACTCTAGATTTATGAAGATGGGTGATACAGTAAGTAGAAAACACTGCTGGGATGAATTCTTCTCCGGCTACAAACTGACTTCAGCATTGCTTACTTTTTAGCTGGGGCACATCCTGATACCTAGCGTCTAGATTTCTAGCCTGGCACCAGAGTGACCTCTGCAAAGCTTTGCAGACACCCAGTACATCTACAAAGCTCTACTCTGATGCTGTAAATTTGAAGAAATAAAAATAACAACAAAATCCCCCAAGCACAACAACAGCACCAACACCCCAAACCCAATCGATCTGCCAGCCAATGAAGCCATAGTTTTATTGGCAAGATTTTCAATAAGGAAACGGTTCTCAGGACAAGATTGATCCCAATGACAAGATACACTAATCGGGGCAAACAAGGGTAAACTCTCAGAACTATACGCATTGACTACCTGCCTGAAAACATCTGTGGATTCAGAGATACTCAGATCAATTCCAAGGGCAAAAGTCACAATTTCAGGTCAATGGAAATAGGAGAGGCTTCCTACACAAACTCTTCTGACTTTGCTAAGAACACAGACTCTGAAGAAGAAAAAAGGAGAGAGAGAAACCTATCTCTACATTTGTATGGGTGTCTGTATTCAGAAAAAAATTCTCCGTGCCCTGACCCCTTATCAGAGCTGATCTTATTATATTCTTTTCGGATGGCATTGAGCGGTTCTATCATTATTAAGACATATTGATATGACATTAATAAGACAAGGCAAGGTCTCTGCCACAGCCTGACAGAACACAGAGCAGCTGATAGGCTTATGTTCCTCCAAAATTTATGGACTTTTCTTACTGCTCAAATCTCCCTTGCCAAGTGCTGTCCCTCCTCACCTGAAAGGCCTAGAGAAAAGCAGAACAGTGTGGATGGGGGGAATGCACTCAAACATTCCACACATTTATCTTCATCCACCTTGTCCTCTTTTCCCTTCCACCCACTGCCAAACATCAGGATGAGGCAATGACAAGGGACTCCGCATCCCATGGAAGAGCTTTGTAACACTCTCCTCTTCAGCAGACTCTCTCTCTAACACACATATGTTTGACTTCACTGAGGAAGTTGCCAGGGAACCCAGCCATGATTGAGAAGTAAATGTATTCAGGAGGAGGAATGATGCTTTCTCAAGGAAGGACCAAAATAGTATTAATGCTGGGTACACTTCCACCATCTTTTGGAAGAGGATGTTACAAGTGCTTTGCAAATAAACAGCCTGCAACATCTTAGTTGGGTAAGTCTTGTTAATTTGCAGTGTCAAGCTCGCACTGTATCACGAGGATTAAAACCCACAAGCGCTCAGAAAACTCTCCCATGCAGAGAATTATGATTTTCTTTCTTTCTGCCTCGGGGTGAGCCTCAGACATTTCACATACTTCAGCTAAAAAAATCATGTCGTGCATCCAAAAGTCTCATAGTCCATGCTTAGGTGTGAGGGATAGGACATATGGACTCACAGGCCTTCCCTGCTGCTCTCTCACATGCCTGGTGGATACCCAGCACAGGTAGCTGGTGCTTTTCAACAACAGAAAAACCCCCGCGTTTGAGACTTTTACTCATAAAAGTGTCCTCAAAAGTTATATAATCCTATGGAAAGCTTCAGTATTCATTATCTGGTACCGTGTGACAACCCTCCTCTGTCAAGCAGCGCTCTCCAACCTGCGCGCCAGCTGGCTGTCATCCCATCTTGCTGCTATAATAGACAGACATGGAGTAAGTAGCTCAGCTGTGCAGCTGCAGGAGAGGGCTGCTTCCTCAGTATGGCAGGGAGGAGGAGGAGCAGAAGAGCAATGGGAAATAGTACTTTCATTTTCAGGGAGAAAAAAGAAAAACCCAACCCAAAAAAGAGAGCAGCCTTCCCTCCTCTACAAACCCTGTCTTGCCTCTAATCGCACACTCCACGTATTTACCATTGCAGCAATTTGGCCTTCATGTGCTGGCGCTGTACCACCCTGCAACAAAGACCTCATGGTCTCTTGCGTCCTTCCAAAGTGGTTCTATGATATAAAAATCTATTTAGATACTGGGTGAAATCTTGGTCCTATTTAAGTGAAGTTTCTTCCACCTTAAATGAAGGTAACTGATTCCTATCTTGTTTACCTGTACCTGAAAGGCACATGCGTTTTTAAGACACATTATAAATTTTATCAGATCTACCACTTTTCATCTGCAGAGGACATTCCATATGCTCACTAAAAATGGACAAGTACCTACAAAGATCTAATTCCACTTAAAACTCTTACTGTGCATGCCAGTGGCGTACTGCACATGAAGTCAAATCAGTACTGAATTTAGAAATTTTATCACTTTAGTCATAATTCAGATCTCCAAGATCCTAAATTCTGTGACAGAATGCAGGTGTGCCCATAAACAAGCACTCATGCACCAAAGTACCTTCATCAGTCACGCAGTTCGCACACGTATTTATAGTCATCAACAATAAAAAGAGACATTTGCAAGGAAACCTTCCAAGGAACCTCTGTTCTCTCAGAACCAGTGAAAAGGTACAGATGAAAACTCATTTTTGGATACTGTAACTCTAATCTCATTCCTTTTATGCTGCTCTGCACCTCTGGATGTCACTGGTCAGATTTTACCTTCTTTCACACTTAAGTGAAGCTGGGCTAAATCCACTGATTTGACTGGAATTACTTGAGTTTTGAGCTCGTCTCCTAGAGCATGAAGAATAGTATTTGTAGGAAAATGAGTTACTGTATTTTTCTCTCCATTAACATTGATGTGTTCCATATATTTAACAGTGGATGTAGTCACTGTTACGCACTACCAATAATGAGAGAAATGCAGTAGAAGACTGGAAACTAATTGTTAAATGATCTTTCTGATTGTCAGAAAATTAAAGGCACGCTGTAGGCCATGTAGTGCATGCCTTGGAAATCTCAATGCAAGTTCCTAATTCATTTCAATAATTTCAGTTTATACATCTAATTTGCTTTTAACACAGACATTTAATTTGGTTTTGTTTTGTTTTTTAAAGAAAAGCACCACGTACTGGGAATCTCTATGCACGCCCATGTACATAACAATCTCCAAGAAAGTGCTATTTTCAAGCAAATTATATGAAATGCAAAATTAACAAAATGCAAATAATATAAACAATCCAAATTAAATATTAAAACAATGCTATATCTGAATGACTGAATTTTATTTTCATAAGAAGCTGAACTATAAACCATTCTTACCAATGCAACACCCAGCTGTTTGGTGCTCAGCATCGGAATAACATTATTCCAGTGCAGCTGCTGTTATTGTTTGCTGTATTTCTGCCAACTCATGGAAGCCAGAGATGTTCGTCTAGCAAAGAGGGACAGCTCGGATGAAAGCTCCAGCTTGACAGATGCTCCCATCAACAACTTTGTTACTCTGATTGACTACATGGTATTTTAGGCAAATTAACCTGTCCAAAAAAAAATTCTTTATTGCTATGCATGAGGCACAGATGGAAATATGAACTTGACAATTCTGGGTACTAGCTTAGCAATTAACTGAGATGTTTCAATAGACTAATGAACTTTCATTCAAAGCATGCTCTCTGTCAGGAGAAGAGACAGGCTGTTGTTTGAGAAAGTGTTATAGAATGTCAAATAGATCTCGACAGCGATGCTACTATGAAATCTGAAATATTAGAAAGGCACAGAAAGTCATTTAACACCTTTACAATCTCAGAGATCTGAGATGAATCCTTATTATCAAAGCCTGAAATTCTACTGCATTTTACAGTCCTTTTGCTGTAATTCACACGCTGTGTAATAACAGTTCTGCAGTCACTAAGGCAGTTCAGTCTTGAATGGTCACCTTTTATTAGAAACAGGAAAAAAATATTAAGCCATCATTCTTCTATTTCTTGAAAATATTAAAACCCAGCTAAAAATTCACCTGAGCCTAAGAAATGATTAAAGGAAAATAAATCATAAGAAATACTAAGGTTAAAAAAAGAACTATGCATAATTAGTATATATAGGTAAATATTGAAAGGATTAATTTGTTTGGGGAAGAATGAATGTAAGGCTCTAGGCCAGCCTGAAGAAAACATACAGAAATGACTTAAAACCATGCAATTGATAAACTGAATTGACATTTCTGGGATCCAACTGGAAGTGTGTACCTAGCACCCTTACAGCAATTAACACTGGACAAAGTCACCTGTGGCAAGGATCTACCAGTCATCAAAGAGCTTCTCCCTGGTGCACGAATTCAGCCTTCACCCCACTCCAGGTTTACACGTTAGCAGGACTGGGAACAAGCAGAGCAGGCCAGAAAGTGGCATTTTGCTGGATCAGAATCAACAATCAGCCTGCTCTCCTGGGAACAGGCTTCAACCCAATTTATTCAACATAGGCAATAAATTCTCTCATTTTTGACAGTCGCATTATATTTTTTTCCAGTGGGGAGGAGCCAAACCTGCCCCATTATAGTCCTGTGCCTAACCTTGAGTGAAAACCTGCACTGTGACTAAATGTAATTCACTTTTCCTACATACCTTGTAAACAGCTTGACTCTCATCATAAAATATTAAAGGCTAATATTGTAGTTGGTTCCTTCTGAGTGTCAAGACTTGGAGTAGCCCCAAGCATGTCAAAAATGAATTGGAAATGCTACATTTTTAAGGCAAGGCAATATGTTAACTCATTTACTGTAATATTTAGTTTAAAAACCTCTAAACAGTTTTTAAAAGTCTTTAAACCATTAACTACTTGATGACCTAATAGCTCTAAAATGACCATTAAAATTTAAAGTGGGCTTTTTAAGAAGTCGCCAATAAATAAAATAATATGAAAACACTGCACTGCTTCTATATTTTAATCCTACAACAAGAAAATTGCTTCTCCTACTTAAACTAACTGCAATATTCCCACTGGTTTCGAATTCCAGACATTAGCTTGTAACTTGGACAGCTGCCATCCCATGGTGCTTCTCTGAGCTGGCAAATTAATAAACCAGGTAAGATGGGCAAACAGCCCTGACCTGCGTCTCCACTTCACTTTCCAGGTACACCAAGGGCAAGTTGCCGTGCACTCATGCTCAAGCCTCGCGATGGCAGAGCAAAGCCCAACCCTTTGTCAATATGAATCACTGGATAAAACACTTGATTCCTATCTCAAACTGCTATATGGGGCTTACCTCTATTCCTCTTGAAATTATGCTCAGAGCCATAAGTAGCAAAATTAATTATGCAAACTATTATTGCACAGGGCATGCCTATTTCTTATATTTAACCACCACATCAAGCTGCACAGCAAGGACAAATGAGAATACATGTTTCCAGCGCTCTTGTTACGGACAGAATCACTGAAAACAGGCTATTTTTATTGAGCAGAATCTGACAGGAATGTTTTCTACCTACCATCTCCAAGCAGCTTCCTCTCAATATTCCCTGTTTCACACAATTTCCCAATATCAACTTAGGAGCATTTCATAACCCCTTGAGATAGCATAAAAAACCTGAGGCAGCCAGAAGGCAAACATCCATTTAAGCATCTTTAGGCAGCTATACACGGTATTCACCAACACATTCCTCACCTAAAACACTTGCCCCGACGCTGCTGGATCAAATGGATCAAAAGGATCAAAACACCATAGTTCAGAGCTATGGGGGACAATTCAAAGCGAACAGGGTTTGGGAAAGAGACTGAGGTATTATTCCAGCCAGAACAGTCAAGGTAGGTCGAGCCCCTTGAGAGAAACAGCAGCCTTGTTAGCGGCAAGTTGGAGGTCACCCGAGCCTTGTGAGGAGACAAAAAATAATGGGGTATCTCTTAGTTTAAAGGCGGTATCAGAGCACAAAGCTCTGAGGAGCACTGAAACGGGATCTCTGGCACACCGACACATCACGCTGAGACCAGTACAGTTCTTCTGTCTCAACTATTTGTTTCATATTCTCTATCACACAGGCCTGGGAGCATGATGTTATGCTGAAGCTCACCAGAGTCGCTTTGTCTGTGAAGGTTTCGCTGTCCAACAGGGAGAAATGGGCAGACGACCTATTGACTATGCACATCGATTCCTTTTGCTATCCTGGCCCATGAAACTCTGCCAAATTTTAGCATCAGTAAAACCATCTGAAATTCCCTTTTAACTTGAGAATGAGGTTTCCAGCTCTTTAAAACAGTCTGTTCCGACAGTAGGTAATGGAAAGACACTGCTGAGAGAAATGCTGTAGTGAAAGGCCAAAAAAAGTCCTGTTTGCAGGAAAGTGGAGTTAAAAAGGCTTGCCTTGGTAACTGTAATCAAACAGCCAGATTAAAGGTAGTGCTGGATTTCCTGAAGCCCACAGAAATCCTCAGGAAGGCCCCACTCACACCCTCAAAAGACAATAAGTCAGTGGCTGCTTTTTCTGTTTGAAAAGCTTTCTTATTTCTCCCTCCATTTTATTCATATCACACTGAAGATAAAAGACCTGGCGACTGTCACATGCCTGGTATTTCCTGCAGCATGGGGTGCATCAGAGTGCAGAGAAAATGAGCTCCATCATATAGGAGGAAAATAAAGCTGGAAGGACTGGTGAGGTACTGCCAACATAAAAGAGCAATGGTGAAGAATCACAACTCCATCTCAAGTAAGTAATGGGACTAACCTTGCGTGAGGACAAGTTTTGAATGTATTTTATGATGTTTTGATGTGATGGAAAGAGGAGAAGGCGGCATTACTTGAAAAAGAAATCTATCTACAGATACATATATACAAACACATACAGCAAAATATTTACAGCTGTAAGCTTTCATAAATCACTGTACTGCCTTGAGTCTGCAAGATGTTTCTGGTGATTTCAACTACTAATTAACTGGTATTTTTCCCCTCATTCTCCTGGTTCTTTGTTCACTATAAAAATGACAGTTGTAACTCCCATAAAATGTTGATTTGATTCAGAATACTTAATATATTTACCCCCAACACTTCCAGAGCAAGATTAAGGAACGCCCTGCCAACCTGTGCCTGGCTTATAAATAAATTGTACTCCTGACACAGGAATTAAATGTGTTGTTTGGGTGAGGTGGTGAGGCAGGCTTACGTTTTCCGCCAATCTATGACAAACAGGTTAATAAGCATTCTTTAATCTTTACTGTGTTTTTAAAGACACCTCATCAATTTCACCTTTAATTTGCTATTTCACTACAATCACTAAGTTCCATTTTTCTGTATGAACAATAAACTGTAGAGGCATACTGTGAGCCTTCCTTTGCAGATGAATCTGACATACACACCCTTCTTTTATGGACTGATCAAAAAAGAAATCAGCTAATTCTTAAAAACCAACCCTAATCAACCTTTCTTTTCCATTTTTCACAGCAAAGTTTTTACCTCCCTCAGACATTAAACTGACACCCACTGTCCCATTTTTGGTCAAAATGGCATTGTTTCAGAGCTCGCTGCTGTCCACGCATCCTTGCAATGGGTGTAAACATTTGCTCTGGTTTCAGAATCGAGAGCCGGAGGCTGCATCCTGCCCATCATATGTAATCATCACCATAAGGTCACCTACTCCTCCTGCCTGTTACACAATGATGGGTCATACCTCATACTATGGTCACAAATTTTTCTTGTAGGCATCATTTTCTTATTACTTGTTTGCATTTTGCTTAGCATGGTAGGACTCTATCCCTATGTGGTTGCATAGAACAGCAAGCACAAAATATTAGTAGTAATTATCAGTAGAAAACAATTAGGTGAACAAGGCTGTGACCTCCCAGTCACAAATCACGATAGAACACCATTAGATTAAATATTAAGGATTCTTAAAAGCACCTGCAGCAGCAGAAGCCGTGCTGGACAACAGACAAGGAAAGAAGGCACTGTAATGCACCCCAGAAGTGAATCCATCCCCTGCAGACATCTGTCTGTGCTCCTCTACAAAGGAAAAAGACAGGCTCACCTGAGAGTTGGTGAATCATCCACAGGAGCAGCATCTTTGTCTGCACCAACTACACAGGATGCCTGAGGAGAACAGGCTTCTGACTTTGTCACCTCATTTGGAGGCTGATACTGAGGAATTTAAGCACTCTTTTGTGATAAATGGGGCATGGACTGCATGACACAAGTTTCATGTAGAAAGGGGTGCTTTAGGACACTAAACCTGTAATGTTTTGCTCTGAACTTACTTCTGTTATGATGAGATAACTCAGCATTATTAGAGGGGTTTCTTAGTGACTCAAAAGATGACACATCAGGAAGTGGTGTGCACCTTGTAGAGCATTTAATACTACAAATCAGAGACATTCAGAAACAGAAGCTTTTCAGAGTGATGATAAGCCACAACAGCCACCCAGAGTCCTGCCCAGATTCTCTGGTGATGTCAATCAACACAGCCCCACTGATTACAATCACAGTTAAATACCAGACTTGAGCTGAGAATCCATCTCATGGTTTCTTTTGTTCAGAGGCCTCTATATACTTATTTCTCATTTTTCAGCCAGGCAACATAAAAACACTAATAGAAAAGAAGCATCCCCACGAAGGCGATAATGAGATGGTAAATCTAGTGATTCTCCTGGTGTTCCTGTAAGCAACAAAAAAGGAGCTGTTTGAAGTAGAGGTTTCCATCGGAAACACAGAGGGTGATCTTTTAAATACTGCATTTATTCAATAAAAATATTTTAGTGAAGTTGAATAGGCAACATTCCTGCACGGGATCCTCTCAAATCCTTGGGGTAATGAGTCCATAGTCACAGTTACAGCCAGGCTCTCCAGGATCATGCTGCATCTGTTCCTCAGACAGAAGGTGCAGGAGGTTTGACTCCAGCAGGTCACATCTCTGGAGCTGAGGGCATATGTGGCTGCGTCATGGCAAAACAGCTACCTCCATCTCCACTGTCCTGGCTATATATTTAGTGCTTTCTCTTTTCCCTGTAATACCCAGAAACAACCTATTTATTCAATGTGCAGCTCAAAGCCATAATAACTTTCCCTTTGCCATTACTGATGGAATTTGCAACCTCACTAATGCTTGGAACAGGGAATTATCAAAAATACCATTAAAAACATCCAGGATTCTGTCACTAAATGGAACATTTTTAATGGCACCTCCTGTATTAAACCAAGTATGCTGTGAGCAAAATGGACATTTATTGAAAAGTATGCTTAATTTGCAAAGCTTGGGTGCTGTCCAGCACGACTGGCTGTATGCATTAAGCAAATCCCTGTCCATAGATTACAAAACACTTTCCCCCCATTAGTGACAAGTGAGTGACATTTTGAACTTTTGTGTGCAAACATATTTCAAGAAATAAGAGAAGCTGGTGTCTGGAAACCAACTTGCCAGGCTGTTACTGCAGCAGAGCTGCGCAATGACTCAATAGCGCCTATGAAAACTGACCTACGAGAGCATCCAGGGAATGGCTCCTTCCCACCACTTACACCACAACCTGAAAAATATACCAGGTAACTTGGTATACAGAAAACGTTAACCTGATATGCTCCGTTATAGCATGCTTTTCTATCACACTGAAAACAGAGAAGGCAGCAATGAACCTCTCTCCAGAGGTAGAAGAAATATATGCCTTTATGACTTGCCTCCTGTTGATGAGCAGGAGATTGATTTGTACTAGCCTGAGACCACCTCTGTATGCTCTGCTTTTGGTAGCAGCAGCTGGCTCACTGCTTCCAGTGCCTCAGAGGCATTATCCCCTTCATCAGCTGGAAGGGTGAAAAAGCTTTCTCTCCTTACTCCCCTCTTTGAAAACTCATATACACAGTAATATGCGGGAAGGATTGCTGGTATTCCATTGCGTCCCCAGAGCCTCTGAGCTGCTGTAACTCAGCTGAGCACCATCTACCGAAACAATCGTTTGTTTATATTAAATCTTACTTCAAACATGATAATGGTATCATTTTGTATTTCTACAGTGCTATTCATCCCAGAGGATCCCAAAATGTTTCAGCTACTTATGGGCAGCAGCTGTTTAATAGTAGATAGCACGACTGCACAGCAGTGCAGGGCAGAAGCAGAGAAGAGCTCTGCATCCAAAAGAAACTATAGGGGGAATTCAGGCAGGTGAAACAATTACCCAAATTGCAATTCAGACAAGACGCCTGGGGCTAACATCTCTCTGCTCACAAAATGTTGCCCTTAACAATTCAGAGGGCATTCATCTGTTGACAAATGGAGAAAAATGTCTTTGGATATTCATGCAGCTTGCTCAACTCAAAAGCAAATTGAAAATTATAATAAAACCTGTTCCACATCCTTTATTCATTAAATCTGTGTTTCTGCCACGTTATTTCTGGGCATATTACCATCTGCTGGGAAGAGCTCATTAAATGACCATTAGGCTGGTCTCCTTTCCTTCCAAGACAGCGCAGAAGCTGAAAGTCTGTCCTTCCTTCATGGCATTAAACATGTAAATGCAACAAGAGAGAATTTCATTTTGGCAAGAAAGATGGCAGAGAAAGTTTTTAGTTGGAAGCAACTGTGAAACAGAAGCGAAAAAAAGGTTGCTGAACAGCAAGCTAAGGAAGATGTACTGCCACAATCAGCGAGGAATGACTGCTGTGACCCGCAAGAAAAACAAACAGGGCAACCTTAGCCACTGATCTGTAGACACTTTTCTCACATTCATAGAGATTTGGTCCATCAGCAAGTTAAAAGATAACCTCCAGTGTCGAAATGGCTCTTAGAGCAAAGGTGCTAGGAGAAAAATTGTGCAGTCGCAGAGCTTTCCCAGATGCTTGTGTAACCAGAACCACATCTGCAGCAAACTGGAAGTGGCTGTGGAACTGATAGGCAAAGCCTGCACTGTACTCCAGGAGGAGGAAAAGTTGTTGGAACAATTAAGTTGAGGAGAGAATGAGCAAGAATCAGATTTGACATGGGAAGTACCAAAACCCAAAGCAATTCTCAAGTTCTCATGGCTTCCACGCCACAGATCAGCTCTGAGACAACCTAGAGATGACACATTTACATTGCTTTTCTTTTCAAAACAAATGACTTCTCACACCTACTGGCAGATCACAAAGCATGAGAGCTGGAGTTAACAGTCATGAAAGTAATGCTGGAACAGGAGAAATGGAAAGATGGAAAGGGCCTTGCACTCCAAAAAATAAAACAAGTTGAGGGCTAAAACTGTATTTGGGGATTTCTGTTTTATGGAAGGCTTTTTCTGGTGGAGGGAGTGCATCAGGGCACTGTTATTATGGCTTGTGTAAACGTCATTACTTCATGGCTTCTCCCTCTACTTCTCTTACCCCTTTCAATTTTTGATTTCCCAGGAATATGATTAACAGGCAATAGAAATTGTCATACAGGATCGAGGCACTACAGCCATCTCCCTTGTTATCGTGTCTGTGACATTCTTTCAAAACATGTAATTCAGATCTAGGTTCAACACAGTCAGTGGCTGGCAGTCACAGAGCAATCCAGCAGCTGTCTGCTGACCACTAAGTAAAAGTCACAGATTTACCAGAGCAGGAAATTATGTCTTTCCCTGGAGTTATGACTATTTGGTGCTATAGCCTCCTTCCTCTAGGAAACAGTATTTAAGAATCTCTATGCCTGTGTGCCACCCTTGCTCGCTCCCCTTCAAGAAACTTCAGAAGCTTTTATCCCACTTCAGCTCAATTTGCGAGAAAGACAGAGATCTTGGGAACTTCATTTTCCAACAAGTTCCAGAAAAGAAAAATAACAGGCAGCTGGGGAGAAACTGCATTAGTAACTCCGCTGGGGAAAGCTGCAGTGTGAGCTCAGCTCCTACCATATTCCCAGCAATCCTCCAGGACAGGGTCCCCATGAAGGCCCAGCCACATGGGTGACAGCGCTGCTGTCGCAGTATGGGCTCTGGAGCAGGCAGCTCCAAGAGATGACCCAGCAGGAAACCAAGTTTCAACAATTCACCTGCTTAGAGCTGTTTGCTAATCTTCCCTGTTGCCACTGCTCCAGCCAAATAGGTTTTGGAAACTTCCCAAGGATATTGTGTGTCAGTGAGCTCTACAGACTAATTAGACACTGCAGAAAAGCTTTTCCTTCGGGGTGCCTTCAGTTTCACTATTTCCCCTTTCCTTGCAACCCAGAAGGAATTATATAGTCTCCATCTCAGACAGTAATTACCATCACCTCTTCTTAATTGATCTGGAGCCAGTGAGCAATAAAAAATTAAAATAATTAGCAGATATGCCTAGTGTTCATAAAGTCCCACCTACTCTTCGTAGTCTATTTACTCTAGGATCAGCTGGGTCCATCACTTTCATGGTAATGCTGCACCATTCTGGCTCACCACCTTGTTTGACTGGCCAAGTTTGCAGAAGTTTCTGACGAATACACAAAGCCCAGCTGTAACTGTTGCAGTCGGCAAACATTCCATCACCAACACTGGAGCCCTTGTGAAACAGTTCTTTCTGAAGCTCATTTGAAAAGAAACTGAGGCTCACTTCTCTCCTGCCCCCTGAGAGAAAGAGGATTACGAGGAGGTCTTCATGCTGCCAACATTTATACATTTGCTCCACTTTTATCAGAGACAGAGAAACACAAAAATGCACGTTGGGAAGAGAGACTCGGAATAAAAATAGCATATTTAAGGGATTAATTTCAGTTTTGTTCCTAGTGATTTAGGCATTGCATTAATTAATGTTCCATCTTGACTGCTGAGCAAGGACAGATTTATTTTTTTTCTAATAGGAAGAGCAAGCTTTGAGCACCATGTGGTTTTTCCCAAGCACTTGCTCCTCCAGTAGCTAAATGTGGAGATATCACTTAAAGCAAAACTGTGCCCTCGCTCTGCCCTTAGCAAATAGTGGGTTTTAATTTTTTCCTAGTTTTTCCTTCTACGCACAAATAAGCTGCATCTATTGCCCTCCTTTCAGGAAACAGAGGAAATCCAGACCCCAAAGCAAAGTTCAATCTTTCCCCCCCTTGCACTCTGTAAATTTGGTCAACAGTATTAATCCACATCGAACAATTCTGCAGAGTACAACAACAAGCTGGTTACACAGACAGGGATGCATTTGGAATTTAAATGAGTTCCTGTTATTCTCATTCTCTTGAAGCCTGCACAGTGCTGAAGAAGCCTGTCTAATGTCTGCTAAACAGTGAAAAAAAAATCAATTTAAAATATTTTTAACTATTCTGCTAGTACTATTGTCTGTTCTTCTGAAGGAGAGGGTGCTCTTGATTTGCACCCCCCCTCCACAATTAAAGGCAGCCATCAGAGACGATCCCTGGTTGTCTTGACAATGCTTTATGATTAAAAGACTCAAATACCTTCAGCTTATTGTGCATTTAAAAATGTAATGAAAACAAAGAATAAACCAGCATTCTGCAAGTTTGTTGTTTCTTCATTCCTTCTACTTTAAAACTCTTTGATTGGCATGACTTATTTCTATCGCAATACCACTAATGAGGCCAACTCATATCCTTGTTGTGCAAGGAGCTGTACAAACACCAAAAAATAATGATAGCATATGATACTTATTTAACTGCATTCATACAATATATTCTCCCACCCTCAACTCAAAATGTTGTCTAATGGTTGGACTAATGCTTAATGAGGGCAGTGGTGGATATTTGTGCATATGTCTTTAAGGTGAATCAGATCCTATTCCTTCCTGTACAACATTCACTGAATTAAAACACATTACTCCCTTGTTTCCTTTTCTCCAACACATCAAGGGATTATTCAAAAACAGAAAAGAAAATCTTGGCTACCTTTCAAAGCAGGTTCATTTGTCCATTGTGTTCTCTTGAACAGTACAGGCTGCATAAGTTAATGTGGACTGTACTATTCTACTTCTGGCTTCAAAGCATCCCTTCCACCAAAGTGCTCGTTAGGGAGCTCTCCAACCCATCACCAATAATCTCTATTCCTTGCCCTCTTCTATTGTGGAATAGAACCTAAAGTTCCAGCCTGCTGTCTTTAACATTCAGGAGTGCCTTTCTATTGATCTGGGCACATGAACAAATATGTCACTGGACAAGCAGAAGTGCTCAGTGCCTGCAGATACCCTTTCCCTGGGTCAATAACAGAAATGAAGGCTAAGATTGAAATAAATGTTGGAATACTGACTGTATGAAACAACCAGCTCCCAGGCTGTAGATAAATTCCACCACTGGAGTCCCCTGCCTTAGACAAAACTCCAAGTAAACTCTGGCCCTATGATACTGTACCCCAAACCAAGAAGCCTAATGTAACTCAGAGTGGACATTTTCACAGTAAAAGCTGAGTATTATTTGTATGCTGAATTGACCATGACAAAGGAACACATTTGCTTTTCAAGGCTTAAATATTAAATAGTATTTTCTCTGAAATCTTTGCTTAGGAAAAAAATTCCTCGCTCTCATTTGAGCTAAAAATTTTCTGGGTTTTTTTTTATCCTAGGCTCTTAGAGCTCCTTTATGCATTTTATTGTAAAGAAAGAAGGAAGAATTATGGTAATTCAATGTTTATTCTTCTTTGCAAACCACTCTCAGCTCTTCTGTATAAATAACTAAATGCACTTATTAGTCCTAACATACTGCGAAATACATTCTATTCGAGACTGTCTCAGCGTGAAATCTATGGAAAATCAACTTCTGCCTCTTGCCCTTATTTTTCCAACACAAGTTTGATATTTGCCTCTAGTTTTTTCTTACCTGCTGTTCCAATAGCAGCACCCCTCCAGATAGCAAGAATGGGGAAGGACCGTGCTCTTACTGGACAGCAATTTTCTGGTTTATGATCAGACTATCTAGGCTTTGTACTTATTTCAACAGCGTGTGTCTATCAGCACACACAATCAATCCTGCAGGTTCCACTGGGCTGGGGCAGACACCAGCAGAACAACCAGCAGTGTCGGGAGCATTGACGTCACTACTCCCATGGACTACAGATGTTCCCAGGACAAACCACCATGAACTGCAAAGACCTTGCCACAGCCCCAGGATGCTCACATACCTGTGCAAATGGGGTAGCCAGGATGATGAGCACTGCACTAATGCCACATGTTCCTCTCCTTTTACTTTTAACGACAGGCCTAGGAAAGGCTGTAATTTCTGAAGGAAACTTCGCACCTCCAAAGTACCTGTGATAGCAAGTCAAACTGAAGATTTTTCCCCCCCAAGTCTAAAATTGCCATGCGCTTCAGGCCAAACCCCTTTTAAAAGAGCAGAAGGACACACAGGTTGCTTGTGAAGTCAAGGAAGAGAAAAACGGCAGTTCAGATTTCGAACAAATTGAACTGCCCAGTGGAAACATCTCTCACTTCTCACTAACAAGGTAGAAAGCTGAGCAGCAACTGCGCTCCTCGCTCAAGTGAAAGAGAACATGAAAATTAAGTACAGCATCTGCTCCGGCACTGGCTCTAGAGAGCTCAGCAAAGAGGAGCAGAGATCAAGCCAACCTGAATTTCAGCATCGCCTCTGAATGTGCCTTTTTGCCTTGGGAAAACTACAGCTCCTCTGGTGCCATTTTTTTGCCATCTGTAATACAATGATGATAATATTAATTACCTACCTGAGACAGTTATGCTGAGGTTTAGATTTTATCCCCACAGTACGGCACATTTCTGTAGAACTATAAAAGCAGGTATGTTTGAGCTTTTAGAATCTTTTCTGCACTACAGCTGTATCTGCAAGCACCCAGCGCTCAAACTGGCAAGTATTTGTTCTTTATTCTCATATTGATTTCAGTAGGACTTCTGAGCACAGAGTGCTTTCGGGAGCAGTTCACATGCATAAGTCTCAGAGTACCGCATCATCAGTGCATAGAAATAAATACACAATAAAAAATAACAACTGCAAAACACAGGGGGATATTCTATGTCAGAAGCAAAAATACGCAGCCTCAGAAGAAGAAAACAGATCAGAGAAATTCGTTTTTTTCTATGAAGTCTGGAGATTAACAAACATTAATCACAAATACATAATATTATACATGTATCTCCTTAAACACATACTTTTCTGTCCTAAAACCGTTCAAAATGGCAAGGAAGTCTACACAAATGACTTGTTGATTGCACTGTGAATCTAAGAATTCTCTAATTATTGCTGCTATCCACTCAATTTCAGAAGCCAAGTTGTTTTAAAAGATTAAGTCAAATCCTGAGACTAGTAATTGGATCTTTCAAGTTATTTTACACCTTTCAGTACAGTAACTGCTTGCATGTGTTAATATTCCTTTTCTATTTGGTTTTTTTAATAGCTTTAAAAACAAATGCAAATACTGATGATGCAAACTCTAAGAACAGAAATCATTTTTTAGCAAAGGGCATAAACATCTGGAAAGGAAGAGAGAAATGCTGGGCTCAGGCAGCACCTGCTGAGACCATTTTAAGAAACTTCCCATGTATTTGTGGTGGTGGGGTTGCGCAAAGAAGCTCCCACTGGTGGCTGAAGCCAGCCAAGCACCATGCTGCTGCATGTGTCTAATCCTAGGCCAGTTGAATCTGGGAGCTGCTTAGCTCTAAGCTCTCTTGCCAGCACACCTATTCATGAGCAATCCCTCCTGGCTCAATGGTCTGGGCCAAGGCCAACAGATCATGTAACACTGACAGTGGTCCATGGTTCTTTCAATGCCATCAGGCAGCATGGAGAAATCTTCCTTATATGGGTTTTATCCCCTTTGGCTTTGGAGTACACAGGCATTTTTGGAGGTCAAGGCACTATTCAGCATTAGTGGGAATGCAGGGATAATGACGAATACTCATTATTTGTCAGGCAAAGAGTTATTTAATACAGAATTATTTAATCAGAACACAGTAGTAAGGGATATGCACTTTACTTCCTCAGTCAATGGAAGACATTCATTTTCTTCCTTGCAAATCAGTTCTCAATGGGAAACTTGCACAAGGAAAGGTGGCAGCATTTTTCCTTCCCATTTTAAGGAGAATTTTAAGCTCCGAATTCTCCTTTTGTGTGGTGTGTTCCTTCAGAGACACGTGATCGCTATACAGCTTCTTAAAGGGATGGTATTTGGCTTAGTACAGAGAGGTGAATTTGTACTGATGGCTACAAGAAGGTGCTACAGAAAAACTCTTACAGCTGGGACCTGCCCAACAAAGTTAAAAGCTCAATTTGCTTAAAGAAGGCAGTTCCTCAAGAACATCGCTGAGGCTGGATCCTAGGGAGGGTGACTGCCATGAACTCGCCTTCAATACATGCCATGCATATCTTCCTGCTGATCAAAATGCAACTCATGCAGAAGGGGCTGGATGAACCTCAAGTGCACAGCAGCTTGTTTTACAGTTTTATTTCTTACATTCTGAAAGTTTGTGGGATCTAATTAGCCATTTTGTTTCACAAAAATACATTTTGGCATTGCTGGACATGGAATGACTAAAATGCGAGGGGTGTGCCTACGAGGGAAGCAGACAAGTACATGGAAAATAAGCACTATGCTTCCATTTCAGAGATGCTACGATGGGAAGCAGAGCTAAGCTATACTTGCATGGAGATTACTTCAGTGACCTGAAGCTTTTATGTACTGTACTTTCATTTAAATCTAGCTAAGAAAAAATAGTGCCAATGCCTAGCAGAAGCACCTAAGTACTATTCAATCTCAACAAAAACGCACCATGTGTTCATGCATATGCCCTGGGTTATCTGCCCTGCTGACACCTCAGCCCCACTGCAACCCAGCAGCAAGGCAGGTGACAGCAGGGACTTTATCACAGAGCCTCCTTGCTTCCAATAGCCCTCTACTCCCTCATCGCACACTGCTTGCCCTTTCTAGCAGCAGCTCCTCTGTCTCTCATTTGATCTGGTTATCTGAAAATGTGGATTACATTACTACTCATTCCCAAGCACTAGCACTGTTAAATAGGTTATCCAAGGTGTGGGTTACGCCACAGAAAATACAGCAATTAGGTTCTTGTATCTGTAGTTAATCAGCAGCACAGACACCACAGGGAAGACACCCTGGCCATTAAAATATGCAGGACATCTGGATAAATAAAAACACATCTCCAGAGCCAAATGTCAATCAGCCACTTTTTAAAAGCACTGAGATAAAATATCCACCTGTGCTTACAGAGCTGACACAGCCCTACACACTACTTGACCCAAAAGAGCACCTAAGCAGAACCTAAGATGAATGCCGCTCCCACATTAAGTCTCTTCCAAGAAAAACTTTTTTTCATAGGCAGTGGACAAAAATCTGCCCTTCTTCCTCTGCCTTACATTTGTATCACGAAGGAAACCCCCCCAAAGTAAAATGCCTGAATTTAGGTATCACCAGGAGATTCAGAAAACAAGACAAAGTCTCTTCTTAACATCTTACTCACTGTTTTCACACAAGCGTTTGTAATAAAAGCTAAGTATTAAAGCATAAATTCGCCCCAGAAGAGTCACGTACTTAAAACATTCTCTCTACTTGAATTTAACTCCCAGGGTCCTTCCATATGATCTGAAGCCCTAGATCCACTGTGATGGGATAAAACGTAATAGGGAAGGGGTGAACCTTTACAGTTCTCTTCATTCAAAACCAAATACCCTGGCAACAAACATGTCAGGTATCCTCTGGCTGTGGAACCCCACCAGGGACACAGAATAACTAGTGCTTACTGCTATCGCTTTGTTGCGCTAAAACTGTAATTTGAGTAACCTATGGCAAACCATTACACTAGAGAACATCTTAAAAACACCGGAGCAAGAAGCACCTTGTTTAAACGATTTGTGAATGCAAACATGTCTAACCTACACACTCTGGAAGAAAAACTCAACCCCTTTCTGCTTGCCCTTGCTTTAATCCAACCTACAGCAAATGTCACCTACCTCCAACTGACAGTGATTGATAGTAAGGATAAAATACCTTTTTACTTCTAATGCCCATCTATCGCTGCTTAGAATATAAATGCCCCCTGATGACGCAGGAAGGTGCATTTGCTTCTTTAAAACTGTTGATTTCTTTTCATTAGAAAGATAAATCTTACTGTGTATCTTATTGTTTGCAGCAAAATGATTGTATCCCAGCTTGGATCAGGCCCACTGTATTTGACAGTGTACATGTATCTGATGTAAGACAGTCCTAACAAAACACTTGGCTGATCATGGGGAAATAGCACCATTTTATGGTAAAAAAAAATATGGCACAGATAATAAATGATGGAGCTGTCAGAGCAAATAAAAGCCTATGCACTTGAACAAGCAGATGAGGAAAGGGATCAGATCTTTTCCTATAATTTGAGCAGCTGTTACAAGACTCTTGCCCAAAGTCACATCATTGCGCTGGCCTCCAAGTCTCAGCTTCCCTAGAAAACACAAACGCACATTCATTAAGTGCCGTCTGTGACCAAACATTAAATACACTTCTCATCACTAACTTAGATATTAACCATTTATGCAGCAGTAACTCAGAAAAACATAACAGCACGTGAATGCTGGTGTATTGGAGTGTACGTGCCCATGTACCGAGTTTCTCTGCATGTATTATGAGATGCAGTGATGTACTAAAATGGTTTTCACCCCATTATTTACTCTGCTCTGAAAGTTCTCTAGACCAAGGAGGCTTTGATTTTCCTGTGCCATTAAATCCCACAGACTTCTCATGCTTTACAAGGTTAACCATCAATCCATACTCCTGTGCTTCCTTTCTAGCTGCTTTTTTCTGGACAAAACTTTCAGAAAGACAACACAAACAAGCATTTTGGAAGGGATCAAGAATACCTAAACTATTAAATAAACAAAAAGATTTTGAGTGAAGATCAGAATGGTTTTACAGGCCAGCGAAACTTTTGCTGAAATCATTATGGTCTTCAGATAGGCACTCTTAGCGATGGCGAGTTACCTCATTTACTTGGCATGACTGACTGCTGCAGAATACCTGCAGAATGGGGCCAACTTCCCAGCAGAGACAGGACATTAAACATGCAATGAATGGCATGGGATAACGTGCCAGAAGTTCAACAGTCAGTTCTGGCCGATACCAATCCCAGCAACTAGTTGGACTTGTGCCCTGTATTTGGTAAGGACAATTTTCAGCAGTGAGCTCCAGACATATTCCTTATGCACCAGTACGTAATTAAATTGAAGGACACAACAATGCATACTCAATCCTAAAAACACATTACCAGTGACACCACATGAAGATCTGCTCTGTTATAATTTAGGATAGCTGCTTAATCAATTGCCTTGATTTACTAAGCTTTATTGCTTTCTAAATGAATTGCAATACGTAGCATGATTTTCAGCCCAGCTTCAGAAACCTTGATTATTTACCCCATTAAATCAGGAGAAACATAGGCTGCTAGCAGGAGCATGTTCTCTTTCTTATATGCAATTCTGTGACAGCAAAACACACCGTAAAAATGCATTTGCTGTTTCAGCTGACATATAACACAATATTCCAAAAGAAAATATTAGCCTTGCCACTGCTACAGCTAGTGATACGTCCCCTCGAATTTAGTACATGCAATAGGCTAGAGGATAAAAACATCCCGAAGATACCAGAAGAATTTATAAGTCAATGATCTGCTTATGAGGGATGGAGACTGCTGATGCAAGCTGTGGTCTTACTGATAAAAAAATGGATTTCCCATAGCATTGCCGATAGCACTGGGAACTAATTGGCCTGAATTTACTCCTGCTGACTGTCCTGTGTTCATTTTGGCTTGCTCTGGAGGACCCAATCAATCACAGGCCCCAGCTGCAGCTGACCCGTAGGCAGCCACAATTAAAACTCAGTTTCTACTTAACTTAAAAGTAGAAAGTGAATTTAATCTGATCTAAGTAAGAGAGAGAGGGCTTGAAACCACTTGCAGTCCCTAAGACATTCTATCACTCTAGACAACCCTTTTACTTTTAAGTGATGCTTTTTATTGCCCACAACCTTTACAAAAGCTCGAACACCATTTTTGCAGGCAGTTCCTCTCCCAGATGCAGGGTAGATGCCACAGGATGCTACAGCAGCTCAGGATTCTGAGGATTAGGCCCATGATTCTTAAGGAACTCGCTTTAATGAGTGCTCTTAAACTAATTATGTGACTGGATTCACAGCACTTCTCTGGGCATTTGACAATTTATTTGCCTATGTGCTACAGAAAAGCAATCCACAAGAAAAAAACCTGGAATAAGCCATGGGTTGCAATACATTTAGAAGTAGGTCATGCACATCCTTGGAAACCTAGGCACAAGCACACTCCCTGGTCTTGCATCTCATTCTCTTCTTGGCATTTATTTATCTCACTAAGACATGTTCTAAACCTCACTCATCTCATATGGGGCAATTTCACTTTTAGGAATTTACAGTACGGTTAAAATTTCCTCAGTGGTTTCCAAATGTACCGCACATACCTGAGAAAGAACCTGAACTGCTTTAGTATCACTATTGCTTCTAGGCAAAAGCTGTACCTAGGACTGCAGGTCACGGGGAAGTCAAAAGCAGTTACACAGAAAGGAATACCATGAGAAAACCAAAAATCTTGCACTAGCTCATAGTTACAAATTCTGCATCCTCGGAAGCCTAATTTAAAAAAAAGACAGATTTTCAGTGGATGCTGAATTTCAAAACTTTGCCCTCTGTATACTGAGCCAGGGATCCCCAAAATCTCTTATCCTCTAATTTAGTTTTCAAACTCTGCAGCTTTACCATTCAGAGAGTAGCACTGTTTTTCTCACAAGAAATCAGGTAAGGGACAAGCAAGTCGTATTTCAAGCTCGTCACATTTTTGGCCAGCTTCAAATCTGTGTCTTCTTGTTGGAAACCTTTTCCTCACATATAGCAAGAAACATGTCTGGTCAAGCTAAAGGAAACAACTGACCAGACAAGAATAAATGGGAGAGTTCTCTGAAACAGAAGGAAGAAGCTTTGGATAACAATGCTTAACACATTTCTTTGACTTAAAAAGCTGATCATGGGAAACGTGCAAAACGATTTAGGAGAACAGAAATTGGTATTTCATGGCCAAAGTAAGAGATGCCAAACCAGTGGATAAACTGGCCAGCTAATAACATGCATTTTCTCAGCACTGAAGCCTGTTCTCCTTTGTAACTGTCTAGGAAAAGATGGTTTCCTGGAAACTGTAACAGGTTTTTTTTTCAGTACCATGTGCATGCCCATTTCTTCGATCTGTTTTAGAAACAAACAGCATTTCCTACTCACAAAGTTACTTGAAGAAAGCGATTACCATTTAGATAAAACAAGACAGGACGACAACAATTCAATTGTCGCCCAAATCCTAACTTTTTCAATTCAATCAAGCATTTATTCCCTGGTTTTGGTGGCAGCTACTGCTGGGGAGAAAGCTCTGCTTCCTCTGCAGAGTGAGCATGCGCACAGCGCAAACCCGAGACAAAAATGGAACCCACCAAATGCTGAAAACCAAATCATTCCAATTTCTCAATGCTGTATTTCAATCACGATCTGGAATGCAGGAAGTAAACATCATTTAGACTCCAGGCAAATACCTGAAAGGTCAGACTGACAGGTCTGCAGTTCCCTCGATCGTCCTTCTGGCCCGTCTTGTAGATGGGCACCACATTTGCTAACCTCCAGTTAAGTGGGACCTCCCTGATCAGCGAGGATCACTGATAAAGGATGGAAAGTGGCTTAGTGAGCACTTCTACCAGCTCCCTAATTACCCTTGGGTGGCTTCCATCCAGATCCTGAGACTTGTGTCTCAGTGGTGGAGCTGGTCACTGACCATTTCCCCTTGGATTATGGGGGGTCTCATTCTGCTTCCCATTCATGTCTTCCAGCTCAGGGGGCTGGGTACCCTGAGAACAACTGGTCTTACTATGAAAGACTGAAGCAAAGAAAGCATTAAGTACTTCAGGCTTTTCCTCATCCTTTGTCACCATGTTTCCCCTGCATCCAATGAAGGATGGAGGTTCTCCTTGGCCCTACTTTTGTTGCTAATGTTTATACAGAAACATTCTGTGTTGTCTCTTATGGCAGTAGGGATTAAGTTCTTGCTGGGCTTTGGCCCTTCTAATTTTCTCCCTGCATAATCCTGAAGCAGCACCCTTGCAGTCCTCCTGAGTTGCCTGTCCCTTCCTTCACAGGTCATAAACTCTTCTTTCCCTGAGTTCCAGCCAAAGCTCTCTGTTCAGCCAGGCCTGTCACCTTTGGGCACATGGGCATGGTCTGCTCCTATGACATTAAGATTTCCTTCTTGCAGAGTGTTCAGTTTTCCTGGATTCCTTTGCCATTCAGGACTGCCTCCCAAAGAACTCCGTTAACCAGGCTACTAAACAGGCCGAAGTCTGTCCTCCAGAAGACCAAGGCAGTGGTTCTGCTGATTTCTCTGAGAATCAGAAATTCCATTATCTTGTGATTGCTTTGCCCAAGACAACGTCCAACCATCACCTCACCCACCAGTCCTTCTCTGTTCACAAACAGCAGGTCCAGCGGGTGCCACCCCTAGCTGGGTCACTGACCAGATGTGTCAGAAAGTTCTCTTCCACACACTCCAGGAACCTCCTAGAGAGATTCCTCTCCACTGATACCCTTTCCAGTGGATACCTGGTAAGTTGCAGTCCCCCAGTGACAACAAAGGCTAGCGATTGTTACACCTCTCCCAGCTGCTTACATAGCATTTCATCTGCTTCGTCATCCTGGTTGAGTGGTCTGTAACAGGCTTTGCCTTCTTCGCCTGCCCCCTGATTCTGTCCCATAAACACTAAACCTTATTGTTAGCATCATTAAGGTCTGTTCAGCAGCTCATTCACCAAAGGTATTTGAAAGTAAGAAAATTCAGACAAAAGTACGTGAAAAGATCATTAGAACCTGCCTTTTATGAAATTCATGCACAGCAATACAGCAAAGATAAGAAATTAATTTCTAAGTATATGCCTCCTGTCTCTGGACCAAGACCTGGCACTGCAGTTGCATGCAGTAGCAGCGTATTTGCTATTACACTGTGATGCCTGATAGCATGTGTCTTGTTCTTATTTCTTGCTGTTTCTCCCTGCCTGGTGCAGATAGAGGCCTGGTTTTTTAATTGCCAGGCCCTTCAGGTTGGAGTCACCACCCTGCCATCAGGAGACATGTGAAAGACTAGGGCAAACCTAACAATGCTCTATTTTGTGAGCCCTGCTGCCCTTTCCGTTAATAGGATTCTGCTTTATTCTACTGTTCTTTGTGCTTAAATCCCTTGGGCTCCTCAGGCAGTGACTGCTAAATTTTAAGATGATTTTGAGAGGTTTGGTTAGATGTACCATCTCGTTACCTAATATCTTTTTATAGGGATCATATAGGAAATGCCAGCCCCTGCAGGTGCCACTCTCCCAGTCCCTATCCTTGGCTCTTAGACCACAAGATTTCAAGCAGTATTTTCCCAGAAAAAAAGGCTTTTTCTTCTTCTCAAGTTTACTAACACTGTCACAGCAAATCTCAATGCAAAGTGATGCAAAATATCTTACACTAAAAATAATGTGTTGGAAATGGATTAGTACTGTAACATTTGCACTGTCTACAAACCAGTTTATTATTTCCTCCATTTCAAGCTCTTTTAACCCAATTCTCCTGTATATCAACACATCAGGAAGTTAAATTCTGATGAAATACAGAGAGAACTGAGTATTAAGATCCCTGTTAGTGACATTATTTTGAAGAAATTTCATCATTTTTGTGTAAAATAATTAAAATACATGCTTTTGAATTCACTACTCCACCACTTCTGGTTTCATACAAGCTGCTAAAGTGCCCATTAGGTACCCACACTGGGAGGCAGGAAGAGCATAAACAATGATCACTATGAATAGGCTGGAAGGACTTTGGCACAACATCTGGCCCAACACACCACCCAAGCTGGGAAAAAAGGGTAAAAAGGAGAACGCTAGCCTGTATGTTTTAACAAGCTCAGAAGACACATACAGAAAGGGAGATGGCAAAGATGGCTCGAGAGACAGAGAGGAGAGCTGTTTCAAAACTTTGCCAGGTAAGTAAGGAGCACACAGACAGGATGCAAAGACAAGGAGGGATGTCGTTCTCACTACCTTTACATGGAGAACTGACATATACAACAAGCCAGCTGGGGAACAGATTATCAAACAAGCAGATAAACTGTGGGTAATTTACCTCTTTAACACAGCCATGTACTTCCACTAAGATGCAGTAATGGGAAAGTACCTCAGCTAAGAGAGACGTGCAGTTTACTGAAATAAACACACAGTGTCCAAGTAGCTGTCATCTTCTCAGTAAATAATTAACATGAAGCTGAAGTATTACTCTGGGAAGTAGCTAGCTTGGGTTGTGGTGGGTATTGAACAATGACACCCTCAGTCCTTCACAGCAAGGACAAATGCCTATTCCAAGTTATTTACTCCTTTACTCTGCACACGCGCATCCTTCGAGGAATGGCTCCAATCCACCTGGCACCCAGAGACATAGGAAACAGTGTCATAACATTTTAGAGTTTAAAGTGCAGGCATAATGTGCCAAATTGAGGTAACAGATGGAGATCCAAACATTCCTAAGTGCTACCTAGGAAGGCAACATATGCAGTGCCCGGAAATTGTGACATCATCTAAGAGATGAAAAAGTCCTGCACCAATATCCAAACCGCATACTTAATCAAGACAAAAACTGGAGACCAGCAAGGAACAACGGTACCAAAGGTATGAAAGATAACAGCACCAGGAAGAGAAAATATAGTCACTCTGGTATATCTGAGTGACAGAAGTGTGGATTCTTTGCAGTCTTCATCCTTTCCCCTGCTTCAACAGTTTTTGGCAGGCAGATAGAGACAACCTGTGAGATAGTTTTGTGTTGAGAGTTCTGGAAAGGTAGGCTTGTATCCAAGAATCTAAGATAAAAAGCTAAGTGGACTTGCAGAATACATCCATCTCCTGGAAGCTAAATATGTACTGTATAATCGGAGTGTCATCAGTTGGACTTTTCTTTAATTGTTAAACATGTATCAATTTTATGCAGTCTTTTATTTATAATAATTGGGGAGACTATGATGAACAGAAAAACTGGTCCTGAATGCTGAACACCCAGCTTGAAAATTCTGGCCTTCAGTAAGATGATGAAAACACTTTTTACTGATTCAACTTTCATTCTAAACTCATGTAATTTAATCAGATATGTTCACAGCTAGAACTGCTGCATGCTGGAAATCCTTCCTGGCAATATAGAAGCCACCACTTTACCACTCCGCAGATAATTTTCTCATTACATTATATAGTACAGTTAGAAAAAACTCAGTTATATTTACAAGCGTACAGTACAACCAAAGAT
Organism: Psittacus erithacus; assembly: GCA_009867235.2. Lineage (NCBI taxonomy): Eukaryota > Metazoa > Chordata > Aves > Psittaciformes > Psittacidae > Psittacus > Psittacus erithacus. The sequence goes on along the minus strand of WYDI02033329.1, from coordinate 90,112 downwards.
TGTAAAAATATGCATAATGCATAGCTAGCTTGCCCAAGTAATTAACATCATTATGCATGCAAAGCAGGTAAGTGCAATAACTGGGTTGCTGTGCAAGCTGTGCAAGTGCACGCACAATTGTGCACACCTAATGTTTTGGGAAGTTTGCCCACTCAGGGAGATTCCGAAGCTCTGTTTTGCAATCACAGCCTTGAAAATAAAAATAAGACCATTTCCTGTGCCATAAACTGACCTAAGCACCAATGCTATTTTCCCAATATAATTAAATCTTAAAAGCCTTTAATTAAAGAATATAAATCAGAGCGAATAACTTCAGACCAAAGCAGGCTTACAATACCGGATGCGTTTCTTGCTTAAAATCTGCATGAGAATAGAGCTATAAAAATGCCATTCACACCTTTTAATTGGTACATTTGAGTATTCCTTTTATTGCTCTGCCAAACCAGCAATGGTACCACTTTCCTTCTCAAAACACTTTCAGACCCTCTAAACTTCAATCCAAGTGTTGACAAGGACAAATGATGGCTACTGGCTCCCTGAAATCCCACCCAGAACAAAGCAATTCTTTGTCCTAAATTGCCTGACGCATACTGGAGGTTTGAGTTTCATTCTCTTCGATACTGTATTTCCTTCCATCTCAAGCTTTTAGACAGGGATTTTTATTTGTTTATGTATTTATTTTTAGGATAGAAAATATGATTGGTTCCCTTGTCATGGCTGTGCAAATACACACTGAGATTATACAGCAAAGGAACTTCCATGGACTGAAAGCAGGAAATAGAGCTGCACTTCCACCCCCTGAAAGGCGGAATTATCCCCGTCTCTCACCTTCTCCTTCCCCCTTTATTCTCTGAACTATTGTGCTCCCCATCAACAAAGTGATGGGCATCCACATATTGCTGGCATAAAAATACATTTATGGATTGTTATCACAAGAAACAACAGCAGGGTAAATATAATCAGATTTACAGATAAACTCAAGGCCTCTGTAAATCTGGACTTCAGCAGAAATTAGAGAGAGATGGGGAGGAAATAGGTTTCTTGGATTTGAAAGCTAAGATTCAGGTTCAGCTCAACAATATTTACAAAGCTTTTACTGCTTCCAAGAAACACTCGAGCATTCCAGTTCTGTAGCTAACATTGAGGAATAAGACAGGAACAGATTTTGAGCTTGTAAATAATTTCCTACTGTGTATTCAATTCTAAGTTTCAGTTTACACTGTGCTGGCTAATCACGTAACAGTCAAGCACAGAAAAGGAAACCAAAGCACAGGATAATTCAGAAATCCAACAGCACAAAATTTGGTGATAATTACAACCCTAGAAGAAAGCAAAACCCCAGAATGATGCATGAAAGACTTCTACAAAGAATTTCAAATATGGAATGAACTCTAAGGATTTTGTGATCAAGTCTTTATTAAAGAATTTCTCAAAGGAAAATATATGAATTATTTACTTAGCCCTGATCAAGTGAATAGAGAATGAAGTAGATGAAAATAATCAGAAATAATTATTTTAAAGTTGCGTTCTAATAGTAGAATACTGCTAAATAATAGTAATTAATATCCCCATAGCTGTTAAGTATGCATAAACAAGCATGCCAGTTTTCCCTCCATCGCTGAAAGCACAATATGGGTTTACATCTGGTCTCAAGAAGCAATGGGCAGATCTCGCACAGTTTGGCTGTTCAGTTCAGATAAGCGCCAGAAGCATGGGTTCTCATCCAAAGCTTACTCAACCTACCTGGACCTTTTGGGCCAGCAAAACGAAGCTGGCAGCCTAGTCACAACAGGCGTTTGCCTTAACACTTCTGGCACTGACTGCTTCCAGTTGGGCTAGAGACACTGCAGGAATAATCTTTCTCTTTTGACATTTCATATTGCCATAGTGGCAGGAAGCTGAAAGTGTGGAGATGCACAACATGCAGCATGAAAGAGAAAAAATATTTAAACAATCCAACACAGAGTTTGCAGTGAAAGCCTGGAGCCAGGAGCTGTGTTCTGCTCCCTGTCATCCACCCACGGCATTACAATCACACAGCCAATTTTATTATCATTTTTGTTTTAGCCCTTAGGAGATTATCACATGAACAAGCAGCTTCCCAACTCGAAATGTGAGGGACAAATGGTGCCTCTCGCATGCCAGTGTTTGAGGGGTGCACCCCATTGTCCTCAAACTGCGCTGCCCGAGGCATCCAATACAAGTGTGGGGCAGACCCTAATCTAGCTGAGTTATAGAATTTCACTGGCTGAGACCCTGCTGAAAACACAGCCGGAGCAGCACTGCAGAGGCTGTACAATGCAGATGGTGTGGGTTCCCTTGGCATCCTCATCAACTGTGTAGTGAGAAAGGCTGTGGAGGTGGCTGGGGGAACCACCAGCGTCTCCACACAAAGCAGAGGATGGAAGGGGTCTGCTACGCTCTGGGGTCTCGTGCTGTGGAGAGATATGGTATGACGGAGTTGAGGAAAGCATCAGGAAGCTGATGGAGCCTCCTTTGGAATGGCAGAGGAAGAACATCTCTGGAGTGAGTCAGGAATTTAACTGGTGAAAAACACAACTGCCTGTAACAGGAAGAGGCGACCTTTTCAGCACAAAGCATCTTTGAAAAATAGCAGCTTCTTGTGTAAGACCAATATTTGTGTATCTCCTATGATGATATTGAGGCACCACGCACCATTCGCAAAGCACCTGTTTACTGAGCTTATATATATATATGTATCTTATACAAGCATAAAGTATTATAAAAAGAGCTGCTCTTCTGCTGGCCTGTGATTTCACATTAAGGGCGTGATGCAGAGCAGGCTTTCAAAAGCGTGTGAACAATGAGAGATATTCCACACCCACTGACTCTTCAGGTAATGCATGAATTATAAAGTATGACCAGTTAGCAGACCCTGGGAGGATTGGGGGAATCATCTGAGGAGCAGATGTAACAGTTAAAACAAAATCAATACATGAAAAGGAAGCCAAAACCAACCAAACCTTCAATGATTTGATTGTGCTGAGAGGATGACAGACTTTCCCCTGGAGATGGGAGTCAAGATTTTCTGGCAGGGAAAGCTCTGATGCAAGCAGCATGCATGAACAGAGCAATCGGCGGGGCAACATAATCCAGCAAACCAAGGGAGCCACTGAGAGCCAAGAACTCGCAGGCTTCAGTCCTAGATCTTTCACTACTCACTGCACAGCCTTGGGCAAGTTACTTAACCTCCTTGTGTCTCAGTTTCACCATCTGTAGGACTGGGCTAACAGTGACTTGGCTAGCGGATAGGGCTATTCAGAGGCTTAATCAAGGATAGCTGGAGTGATTAAGTTCCAGCTGCTCAGTTTGTGGCTGCAGAGACTCACTGCCCAGCATCAAGTCCCAGCACTATGGAACTCAAGCCAGGCACAGTGACCTCAGAGCCGGGCAGGAAGGAAGGCACTGCTGCAACACAATATGCAGGTCAGCATCTTCCAACCCTAGCAGCAAGGGTGCTGACTTGGCATCACCCCCTGCCAAGTCCTTGGCTGATGCACACCAGAGTAAGCCAGACAGAGCTGGGAGCTGAGCCAGGTCATGTCTCCCAGCAAAGCCCCAATGAGATATGAGTGGACTATCCCTCCACACGTGGGAAACTGGAGCCAGGTACACCATGCTCTGACTGTGTGCTACAAGTGGCAATGGAAACACAAAGGCAAGAGAGTTGTGCTCCATCTGCCCTTTTGAAGCACTGCCGACTGACATCCAGACACCCCTGGCCACCAGCCCAGGCAGGATCTGAGCACAGCCTCAGCTCAGGTTACCTGAGACTTGCTAAGGGAGCTGGCTTGGTCAGTCCCACCCAGGAGCTGAATCATGGACTGGGGCCACCAGACAGCACCGGAAAGCATCAGAATGGAGAAACTGAGGTGTCCTGCATGAAAATGCCTGCCAGGTCCGATTTAGTTGTTGCTAATCCCGCCACATACTCCCTTTAGAACTGAGCTCAGTGCCTGATCTCCCTCACAGAAGTCTCCCTGCTTCTGCTCACTGCATCTCTCCTCATCATTCTGTCTCTGTCTAATGCACCTTCTCACACATTCACTCACTTGCCAAGCAGTTTACAGTAAATTTTTAGTCATTGCCAAATATCCAGAGAAACACAGTCCATCTTCCAGCTTTACTCCTGAGACAGTCCATTTGAACAAGGTGTTCATGCCCTTTTCAATATTAATTGGACTATTCAGACGAAAGAGGACCCATGTATATGTACAAAAATAGGTATTAAGTGCATCTTGGAATAAATGTCAAGGTACGAGTGATTGCTCAAGTTGCAAGGAGACTCTTTAGCAGGAAAAAGAAACTATTTCCCATGCGATCAGTAATCAGTGCATATATACAACAAGAAAATAAGACGACACAGTAAAATGGCATGGTTATAAGTCAATCCCTATAAACCCATAAGGCAACTTCATGTCAAAGATCTATGTCTAAAATAAGGTGCCAGAAAAGAAATTCCTTTATCTCTATAAACTTTATTTTTAAAACCTTCTTTCCAGCATGTCAGTTCCTTCCTGTGACCTTTTTAGCATGACAAATCCATTTGAGTTCTCCAAAAACTGAACATGGAAGGAAATGCACTCCTATGCAGGACTCATCTGTAAGAAATAGAGTGCTTTGATTTAGAAAAGGCTACAGAGCTGTTGACCACTACTTGCCAACACATCCAGCCTAGGAATAGACATCAGTATCTTTCACATCACCAATATTAAAGTGTATTACTGCACAGCCTTTGCCCACTGGGAAGAGAACTCCCAGACACAGCACACCGAGCAACAGAAGCTCCTGCATGCAAATCTGTCATAGTGCTTTTCTTTTTAAACCTTTAAATATCATCCCATTAAACCTGTTACATACGCTACCTGGACAGTGCAGAGCACTGGCAGATCAACCCATACAGGGCAGCAGAAAGAGGGTCAGGAAGACTTATCTCTGTAGCTATAAGTACAGAGAACCATGATGTGTTGGTTCTTGTGCTGGCTAGCATCACCATGATACTGCATTACAGGTGTCAACAGATTATCACCAACTCTTCCCACATGAGGCCAAACACCGTTGCTGACTTCAAATGCCAGCAGCAGCCAGCCAGAGTTTTCCCAGAGCAAACACCAAGAGAGGATTGCAGTATTTGGCTCTGAGTTTTCACAAACAACTTTATTTCTCTCTGTGTCCTGTGACCTAGGTAATGAAATAACATTTAAAACTCAATTAGGGCATCTAAAATACAGATCTCTCTTTTGACATGCAGGCATTAGTGGTACCACAGATTTAATACGGTAATGACTGAACAGATGTTGAGGAAATTTTGTAGACTAGCTGACACTGACTGACAAAGGATTCCTATCATAGGTGTTTGACTTCTGTGGGTTTAAGCATGCCACAACCAAAAAGTGTGTTTCCTGCCTGAAGATGAGTAACTACAAAAGCCTCTGTGCTTTGCCTCCATGGCAAACTGATGAGTTCAACAAGTCAAAGCAAATCCCGCCTCCATATAAAAAGACTTCCAATGACCCAACTTCTTTGCATGCTTGCACCACAGTGAAACTACCATAATACCTTCCACTCTGAATAATGACTTGCATAAAAACACAGAACAGAGCCTAGTCCAAGTAAGGAAAACACAAACTGCTTGTAAAGCACTACATCCTTTAACTTTACTTTCTGATAGAGTGATGCATACCACTGGATTACAGGAGACAATTCCTATTAGGAAGCACAATTCCATGCAATAAAAGGTGACAAAATTGCGCCCAGATTGATCAAGAAGATTTAACTTCAAATTGACAATATTGCTGGACAGCGAGGCAGGGAGCGCAAGCATAATTTGGTTTCCTGCAACACCACACTAAATGATGGCTATCAGTATTCCAATCAGTGGCTGATAGTTTTATTTCCCCCATGAGTTTCTCCAGGTCATCCCTGACAGTCAGAAAAGTGCTTAGGCGTTTGGGTTGCATTGAGCAGATGGTTACTGATCAGAGAAGAGTACTGGAGCCTGAGGTCAGCAGACTGCCAAACAAACTCATCCAAAGGCTGTCTTACAGTCACTCCTGGGACAGCAGTTTGCTGACAAGTGTAGATGGGTGATTCATAGGCAATGCTACCGTACACGTTCAGACCTCTCTATAGTGTAGCCAGAGCTTGCCTGATATATAATTTATGTCCCTGCGAATTCACTGACAGTGTAGCTGGGTGATTCGTAGGCAATGCTACCATACACGTTCAGACCTCTCTATAGTGTAGCCAGAGCTTGCCTAATACATAATTTACGTCCCTGCGAATTCACTGACTGGTGCTACAATATCACTTCTGGCTTTGGGTCACTCAGTATAGACTTGTGAAGAAAATGGAGGGCACACAGAGGTGGTAGAAGAGAATTACTAAAACCCAGACCATCGCAGCTCTGCAAGAACGGAGTCCCCACAACTGCGTTTAAGCCAACTCACATTTTTCAAACCTCAGAGCAGCACAACAACAGCCATCGCTTTCCATAGGTTTATTGCTGTTGCAACAACTACAAAAAAGAAACAAGGAAAAAAGAATGGCGAGATTAAACTCTCAAAAAGCTGGTGGGCTTGTAGAAATGCAGGTATTTCAGGAGCAGGGTATTGTGGCTACTGCTATGCATGGTGCTGCCTTTTTTTCTCTCTCCTGATGTGGTTTGAAGGTGAGTTTTTGCATTGACCCAACTATCATGGATTTCACATGCACACAAATGAGACATGATCCCTGTACCTTTACAGGTCTGAACTCTCTGAATGGTGCATATTTTGACTAAACCACGAGGACCAAGTCTTTCTAGGCAATGTGTCTGTATCACATTTGACATGAGGTTTTCCCAATTTCAGTAAGGTTTTGCTGCCATAGAAGGAAACCCTTCTATCCTAGGCCAAATCCACTTCTTGCTGGTAAATGTGATGAAGGAACAAAGTTAAGATTCATACTGCTACAACAGTCATTTCAAACACTATTTATTTTATAATAGTACAACGCAGCAAGAAGTACTCTAAGCGTACAGCACATACCATATAAACAAACCACTGGAAGCCATGCCCTCCAAACCTGCATCTGTACAGCAGAGGAAAAGAAAAAGAAAAAAGTAGATGGAAGTAAGTTGCTGAAGGTAATCTGGAAAGTCACAGAATGAGAACTATGGTCTCAACTCCTGTCTTAATGTCTTCAAAACCACCTACACCGTAACATCAAGGAACTGTTTGCAATCACCTTGTTTCAGGGAGTTAAAAAAGAAAGGATAATGTATCACACTATTTCAGACTTTCAAATAAGACAATCTTATTCTCTCTGATTACAATATCCTATAAAGAATGGGTACATGTTGCTTAGATACAGTATTACATATACAAAAATAGGTTTCTAACAGTTTTCAATTAAGCATTACACAATAGTATTAGTTTGGGGACACTTTTAAGTCTTGTTTACTCAAGTCTATTTTAATCTACTTTCTCATATGTGTTTTAATTTCTATATGCATTTAATTATGCACTTCTGTGACAGTATTAAGTCAGATCTCAACCCTGCAAACACTTACATGCACGTAAGCATTAATGTACATACAGCCTCACCATGAATTTACAGATGTCGAATTGGAATGATTAAGGTGTCTGTCGTTTATAGTAATGTTTGCCTTATTCCTATTGTTCTTTGATATTATTTCATTAATTGACACTCATGCATTTATTTTCAAGCCAATTCACAGTTTGAATTTAAAAGACGAAACTCTTCAGGAATTTAACACAATTCAAAATGAAAGATTGAGAATTCTAAAAAAGGAAAATCAGGAATGTATATTCGCGTGAGAGAAGCACATTTTACAAAAACAATAAATAACATCTAACCTGTCTTGAGAACTATTTTATGGTTGCATCTTGAAATCTGTTTGGAATTACCATGATGGCAAAATTGCTCCTCTGATTGCAGCATTGTTTCTGTGTGGCTAATAGATCTCTGAGGCTCAGGCTCTGAACCCGGCCCTCTTAGTTCCTTCTGCATGGTTACCCTTCATCATCTCCACTAAGGAAAAATATTCAGGAATGTTCAGAAAACTAGAAGAAAAAAAATATTACACTTCATAGACAAACAACATTTTAATATTATACCCTATGATATCACCAGAGTATATTGGTCAGGACAAAACTCACTGCTGTAAGTCCTTAACTAGGAAAACAGAGCATTCGCTGACAAACAGCTTCTTAATTACACTTAGGACTCAAAGTGTCTTCAAGTATTTGGTACTGTAGCTTCAAGTAATTGTTACAGTGCAATTACAACAACTGGTCAGCAGGACTTCTCTGGAAAAATATCAATGAGCTTTAATAGACAACATGCTGCAATAGCAGGAGAAGCATACACGTGGTTTGAAGCCTTGGGAAGAAGCACAATTCCTGAACACATTCTCAATTTAGGCTCTCTACAAATTTCTTCTTCCTTGCAACCTTGGAGATGCTGGAAACCTTCCATATTTACTTTGGGATTTGACTTCTTTTTGCATCAGTTATTAAATAACCCTCATCCTCCTCAACACATGGGCAATGCCTCCTGCACACCAAGTCTGTTTCCACCCATTGTTGGTACAGGTGACCCAAAGCAGCTGTCACATTCCATGGCAACAGCTAATGTCATGTTTTAGCCCAATAATTACCCAGAAACTTGCACTACCACAGCAACAACAACAAATAACCAAAAATCCAGCTCCAGCCAGAGGACTGCTGCAGAGTAAAGCTGCCATACTTCTGTGCAGGCTTCCCCACAAATAAATACGAATGCAAGCACTGCACAGGAAGCAACTCTACACACATTCAAATGAACTGTTTAACACATGAGTCCCTAATGATGACTTTTCCTATAACTAACGGATCAAGCATGGGAGAAGGCTGGATGGATTTCAGACTTTAGGCCTGCTCACACCTATTGCACAGGAACTCCTACCAAGTGTCAGATGTATGGAATATTTGGAAGTGATTGAAAAAATCTCCAAAAGATAAATCGAAATCCTTCATGGACACATACATTGAGGTAGTAAAAGAAGGTATGTGCACTGACATGGAGAGAGATGAAAGCCCTATATGGTGTGTGAACTGGAGTAGTGCTGTGCTTCTTTCTTGAAGTTAGCAGAACACTAAAGGAATCATTTTTCTTTGTTTCTTCTAACAGACAGCCCTAAGCAGCAACTTTTGTTTGCAGGAGAAGCCCCAGTGTTTGTCTACACATCCAGAAAATCCTGAAATAACCATCAACGCTTACTGCAAACACAGTGGACAACAGCTACTCCTACCAGACTGCAGCTTTCCAGAACATTACTGTGCTGCATTTTCCTGCTGTTTTACGCAGCACCAGCACTGCAAGCAGCACCGATGATGGCTCAGTTCCACTATCAGGCTGCTGAACAAGAACCCACAGAACAGAAGGATCCAAGTACGCCTCTCCCAGAACTGTTACCTCTAGTTTGGGGCAGAAATGAAAACTGAGTTGTTACACGTTTCTCTTTCACATTCTGAAGGTTAGTTTATCAAGCAAAACCACAGCATTATTTGTGTGTTGGGGGCAGGTTTTTTAGTGCAGTAAACAACAGCGTAAATTCTGGAGCACAAGCTACAGCACATAAACTAGGTATGTCCATGCACTACCAAATACCAGCCAAAGCTGCCAATATGTGCTACTTGCCAGAATTACTTCTTCGAGTATATACCGTTTATACCTTGAACTATGCGTTGGTAACCTTTTGAAGTAGGATTTGCTTTTGTTCCCTAATCTCCGAAAGAGATTTCAAAGTAATCAAATTCTACTGATGCAAACGCTTGAGCATACAGCGTATTTTGCTTGAGTGTTTACAAACGTTTTTCTTATTCATGAGCCACCTCGTAAGCAGGAACCTGTTTGAACAAGTATTCCTGGAAAATGAAAAATAAGTTACAAATATGATTGTTCATTAATCCCTTTTCATATGCAATATTCAAAGGAGTTCTTCTTTCAAAGGTGTTTTGAAAATGAATTCATTCAGTTGTACAGTGCTGCAATTGTGTGAACTGCTATCTAAGTGTTAGGTATTCTTACACTACCAGAGCCTAAGCATGCTTGTAGCCCCTCTTGGAAACATTCATGCTTGCACATCTGAAAGAGAAAGCAAAAACAGGCAGAGAAGAGATAGTTGAAAACCTGTGTGCTGTATTTTTTCCACCCAAATACTGCTTTTAATGTATAATCAATCTTTATAGTTTGTTGCTGCAGGGAAGGTGTAATAGAATGAAGTTTTCATACAATTACAAGTTGTATGAATCTTTCAAAAACAAGATTATAGCATTCTTCATTTCAAATCAATATTGATTATTCCTTAAGTTACATATAAATTGCTTTTAGCCTCAGACATTTCATGTCATATGAATATACTTAATAATGGGAAATATCCCTTTTACCACACTAACAATGCCATCCTACTTGCTGGGATCATTTAATGAGAAAGATTATTTCCTTCCTTGTCTCATACATTATTTTAAATATATTTTAGCCAACCTGCAGATCCTATTTTACTCTTGTCACAGTTGATCTGTGCAGAACTTTCCAAGAATAAAGTATTTTGTGACACACAACTTACTGGTCCCCATCTAAAGGCCATTTCTTTTAATACTGGCAGTTTCCCACTTAAAAATTGAGTCCATTCTGAAGACACAACATCTCTCAGTAAGAAGGAGAATTCTAATTATTTATACCAAGGAAAGAGCTATGAATCATGCAGGAAACAAGTCAGAGGAGGCTGCCCAACACTGTAAGTGCTGCATGGGCGTTTGGCCAGCTGAGTTCTACTAGCAGCTCTAGAAATTCATACAGGGGTTGAAAACATGAAGGTAAGTGAAATCTCCCTTCTGTTTCATATTTACGCTCTTTTCTTGCTACTTTCAAATTAGACTTAAATAAATACATAAATAAATAACCCCATAACAATGAAATTTGCATTCTCAATAGACTAGAGAGAACACATAGGACAAAGAGCACAAAAACGAACAAGTCACTTGGATGAGAATTAGGAATTCAGCAGTTTCCTCCTAGGTTGGCTGCTCAGCCAGAATGGCGCAGTTCACTGCATCTAACCCTGTATTCTGCCACTTTATACGTGGCCAGCGCAAGAGTCTGATCACTTCTTACAGTGTGTTTCTCCAAAAGGCAATACAAAGTTCCCTTTGCAATAAAATGTTTTGTATTATCTTTCATGGTTTTAAACCACAAAATACTCCTTACATTTTATCGCAGCAGTTAATGCTTTTTAAGTTTACGTTTGAGTTGTGATGATTAACTTTAAGAAGCAAAGTAAACTGCATGTGCTTTTTTAGCCCCTAAGGACAGTTATTGCTTAGAATATAACTGCAAAGATATTTTTACATTGTAGGAAACTGAGTATAATGTATATTACAGCTCATTTTCCAACACTGGATTGCATCATAAATATACTTTAAGCTGCCAGTGTTAAAATTATAGTGGAAAATTAAAACAAGCATAACCCACATTATTTAAGATGAATTTTATAGCCAAGTGAGAACCACAGCGAAATAAAAACACAGCATTTGCATCCAAGAAAACTTGGTAGAAATAATATAAAAAAACCTGTTACAGATAAAACCTACTTAGCAAAAAAAGTAGACAAAAACATTTGCCATCTGTTGAGAACATGGAACTGGCTTCCCTATTACAAGCAGTAAACTTAAAGCCAGGGATTAATAGCCATAGCAGCGTCATCTCCTACAAGTCCAAGCTGAAAGGTTCAGAGTTCTGTCGTTCCACAGCATTCCTCTGCCTCCCATGCAGCCTGGCACACTGGCTTTGCACCAGAACAAGCCCTTCTCCAGGAATTTGGCCGGGCCACAGACATTTCTTCCTGATGCAAGCTGGGCTGGAGCGCAGAACCTGCTAACCAGGACTCAAATGTCAACAAGTCTCTGCAGCTCACCTGGGGTTGTGAAAAGACAGAAACTGGCTGGAAATGGCTGGGTTTGGGAGCTTGGTCTGGACTGCTTGGTTGGTTGGTTTTGCCCTTAAAATATGCGAACATGAATTCACCTCAAGCCCAAATTAGTTGCTGTGGCTGAAACTCCTATCAATGTGGTAAACTACAAAGGCTGAGGAATATTCCTTTTGAAACATCAATGTATTCTGGATCAACATTACATTCCTCTTTTCACATATATACAGATATGCTTAAAAGATTTATAAGAATACTTATACTAATTCCTGCCTATAATTCAAGATCCTGCTCAGGTTTAACAGTTCATGAGCATATCACACAACACAGCACTGCTTCATGTCACGTCAGACCACAGGAGAGGAGAGAACATTGTCATGCTGAAGCATACATAATTAAAATATGCTGGTTTTGCCTCATATGCTGATGTTCGTACCAAAGGTCACAAAGGTAACAAGGACTTTTAGTCTCTAGACCCTGAGTTGAAGAACACTATGGACTAACACTGTCCAGGAGTTGCACCTGATTCTGCATCGATAAACTGGGTTGCAGCAGCAGCAGCAGCAAAATACAAAAGCCATTGCTAGTTTGAGACTTCTGGCACAAAGATGGATTTCTATCTTGACATCAAATTAGATTTTTATTACTTAACAACAGGGTGAGTATTTTCTACATTTTTTATTAATGCGTCCTTAATAGTCCAATATATTTTTACCTATTTATATCCAACATATATTTCATCTTTTTATACTTTTATCCATTTACTACCTTCAAAATATCTTTGAAAAACTACCAGAAGTAGCAGTTACAAACGAAATCAGACCCTGGGATTTTACAATGGTTGATTACAAAGGATCATCATCAGTACAAAATATCTGAAGAAAGTGCACATGGTCTTTCATTGATCGCAGAAAGCATTTACCAGGGAAGAATCAAACTTCTAGTGCTCCCTAAGCATGTGCTAGAGACCACTGCCTTTTACTCATTATGCTTAACAATGACTAACATAAGTTTATCATGTGTATGTCATAAAATCAATGGCTAATTTATGAAATGATCCTATCTGTTGTTTCATGAGGCATATATTTTCTTTCCTTATTCAAATGCTATGTTGTTCTAACAGTTAGAATCAAAGCCGTATCACACATAATTAAACTTCTCACATTTAAAGTTAGCTTATCAGAGCTCAGCCTGATTTAGTATTCCTTGAGACTCATTTGGCCATAATGTTCTTGAATAAACCTTGTACCTTGTACCTTGTTTGTTATTTAACTGATACAGTATGACCTCCTCTTGCTTCAGAAAGCCAGCTCCATTTGTACACTACACACAAATCTCAACACTTAACCACTCCACCATCTCAACTTCGTATTTGTCTTTATTCGTTATCACAAGTATCAGCTTGCTTGGTGAACATGACCCCTGGTATTTTGATTTATATGGTACTAAGCCTCACGGTCTTTAAAATATTTCCTAAGTTGTTATATACTTGAGTGAATACTCCGTGTATTTTCCACTTTAACGGTTCCCACAATCCAGGTCACTCTGAAGGAAGCCACTGCATTTGTTAAACTTTCTCTCACTTCTTGTATTAACCAAAAGACCCTACGCAGAAAATACATACGAAAAAGGGGAGCGAAAAACAACTTTATGTTACAATATAGAATACGTCATTAGTATTTCACTTGTTAGGGTGAATAAGGTGGGGAGGAAGAGGAACCCAATTTGAATGAGAAAACATTTCAAGAAGGAAAGACAGGTAAATTAACCCTCATATCAATTACTTAATACACAGAATATATGCATGTGTCTCATTAAACCACAAAACCTGTATTTCTGATGGATGATAATAATTTCTTGCCTCCATCTTTATCCACTGTCGACAAGAGACTGGGTATGATCTTCAGCTGCTGTAAATCAGGGTGGGTTATCAAAGCCACTACAAACCTACTTCTAGCTTTGTGTTTTCTGGCCATTTTGTTTTCCTCCCCTTACTATTGTAAACCACATAAACCTTTTTTATGAACAGTTCAGTAAGGACACTGTATACTGCACACAGTCAAAACGGGCCACCACCCATCCCCATCACACACAACAGCTCACATAAACCTCAGGTCAGTGATGAACCCAGGGAAGCACACAGCATCCTCGTGGTCTCACTACCTTTAGAAGAGTCCTTCACCACAAGTAGGCACCCACTGGCATGATCAACAGGGTATGAAGGACCATGGGCTGTGGAAAACCTGTTCTTCCATAATGGACAATGTCAGACTCCATTTAAACAAATCCTCAGCTAACTGTTCTTGTGATCACAGTGAAAGCAAACACACAATGGCGTGGACTGTAACATCAGGTCCCTGCCAGCAATGCAAATGACCCAAGCAGAGGCATTAAAATAAGCAGCAAGAGATTAATAATTAATTCAGAACTCACCGTAACAATACTGATTATGGTGTGTCATGTGGTATTATTGAGAACATAATACGTGCTTCTACAGGAAATTAATTGTAATTCACCAATAAATGTGCTGTAGTGAAATGTATTTTTACCACTACCACTAGAATTTAAAAGCCTGATTTAAATCTTCACCTCGGTGACATGTTTTCTGAAAGCAGAAAGAGCACAGACAGATTTGATGGCAATTTTATCCACACAAGATACAGGGCTGAGGAGCCTACAGGGAGCATAAAGTTTTGCTGGGTATTTCAGAAACCATATGCAATTCTTCTGTAAGGCTTATCTCTCATCTCCTCCCTAGACTGAGGGATCTAAGAAATCCCTCTCATTCAAATCAAGTATCAGTCCAACTCCTATTGTTCCTTTCCTTATCGGAGATGCAATCCTCTTGATAAAGAAGGATGCACAGTGCTTCTTTAAGCACCTATCAATACTACATGCACAGCAGACGGCTGTCTTGTTCAAGGCTATCCATCGCTGAGCAGCACAGACTGACAGGGGCTAGAAATCCTACATTTATGAAAAACAGAACAGCACTGCAAGGCCATGGGTGGCTTTTAGTTACATGTTCAGTCCAGAAAGTCAAACTCATAAGCTTATTGGAGCAGGGAGTCCCATATCCCTGCTACACAAATACATAACAGCAGCGAATACCCTGTAGCAGGGCAGGAGGTTTGATCAGGTTGCAGGTGAGGAAGAAAAACCTCTCCAGAAACATGAGCAAAACATCTCCACACTCATTTACAACCCTCAATGATGTCGCTGCTTACCAGGGTGTTTTGAGACCCTGACTCTCTGATGTCCCTTCTGGGCAGCATCTTCAGGATACCACAGGTCTGAGCAGTCCCCCACAACCCCATGTGGGTGAGGCAGAAGTCCTGTTTTCCAGACAACTGCACAGGAATGATATTGCCTTAAAAGGTGCAGACTCACAACTTCATTATTCAACCGTTCAGGGGAACATTGATATAAAATCCCTTATGCCTGGAGGCCTGTGGAGATAGCAGGTCAAAGAAAAAACCTCTGAGAAGGGGAGCAGTGATTTCCCCTGCAGTGTCTTCTCCCTCTCACCTCAGAAGAGGTGAAGAATTCAAGGGCACAAATGAATTGCCCAGCGCACAAGAGGCTGACCTGTGTCACTGTGCAGCAGAAGCACCCTAACTCACACCCACCATCCTTTCAAAAATTGCTTGATTGGACACCTTAATAAATTTGTGGCTTTATTAAGCTCATGCCTTCTTCTGAAATCCCATTCCTAATTGTCTTTTTAACGGCTCATGTGTCTGGATCAAAGGAAAGATGGATTTAGTGTGTTTTTAAAAATGCTGAGCTCTGAAACTGCTCCTAAAACAAATTACTAATTGTGTTTAGCTAAAAAGCTGAATCACACTTTTAGTTAAGTGGGGAAACAACTCTCTTCCCGCCCCTAGAAATAGCAGGGATGAGGAAACACTTCCCTCTTGAAACTTTAACCAGAGCAAAGCCTAAACAGCAAACAGAGGTTGTTATGGTTAATTTCTTCTCCATGCCCACTGGCAGGTTTGTCAAAGCAAAATCACAGCATTTTAGCTCAGACTGCAGGCCTGGCTCCACTCATCAGCAAGCGTTTGGGAAGGGGCACGGCTGGCCCTCTGCCTCCTGGTAGAACACTCCTGCACACCTCCACTGATGTGTCCGCCTCTATTCCATGCCAATGGACTCTTTTCCCACTCTTGCCTCACAGGAATAACGGAGCCGCCTGGCAAAGCAGGAACGTTGAGGTCAGTGCTGACAGGGGACACAGCCACCTCAGAAGGACCTTCAGGAGAGGCGCAACTGAGGAGAACTTCCATAAAGGACGTGAGGGTGAGGAAGTTTTTACAACAGAACCAACACAGAATTTTTTGTCCCCCAGTAACTGGCAAACTGAGTCATAGAAGATGCACTAAACTGGCCTTGTGGTCCAAGAAC
The DNA here is from genome assembly GCA_009867235.2 of Psittacus erithacus. Classification (NCBI taxonomy): domain Eukaryota; kingdom Metazoa; phylum Chordata; class Aves; order Psittaciformes; family Psittacidae; genus Psittacus; species Psittacus erithacus. The sequence goes on along the minus strand of WYDI02033329.1, from coordinate 73,713 downwards.
TGTGACAACGGAGCCATATTCCCTGTGAGGGTGCTGAGGCGCTGGCACAGGGTGCCCAGAGAAGCTGTAGCTGCCTCATCCCTGGCAGTGTTCAAGGCCAGGTTGGATGGGGCTTGGAGCAACCTGCTCTAGTGGAAGGGGTTGGAACTGGATGAGCTTTAAGGTCCCTTCCAACACAAACCAGTCTGGGATATTTTAGGCTTTCCATGTTGATCCCTTAACAGGCCCGTTACAGTTTAACCTGGCAGGCAGTGAAGACCACACTGCCATTTGCTCATTCCCCCTCACTGGGATGGGGAAGAGAATCAGTTGACAGACGACAGTTTAACAGAATGGAAAAGGAATGGAAAGTAACAGTAATAATGACAGAAGAATATACAAAGCAAGTGATGCACAATGCAACTGCTCACCACCCACTGCCTGATGTCCAGCCAGTCCCCGAGCAGTGGGTCACCCCTTGGCCAATTCTCCCCATGCTTTTTGTTCAGCATGCTGTCATATGGTCTGGAATATCCCTTGGGTCAGTTGGGGTTTGCTTGTCCAGCTGCGTCCCTCTCAGCTCCTTGTGCACCCCCAGCCTCCTTGCTGATGGGTGGTGTGAGGAGCAGAAGAGTCCTTGAGTCTGTGTAAGCATTGCTCAGCAACAACTGAAACACCCTTGCATCATCAACATTATTCTCATCCTAAATCTTAAACACAGCACTGTACCAGCTACTAAAAAGACAATTAACTCTATCCAGGCTGAAACCATAACAAGGCCATAGTTTCCTCCCTGTAAAATGAGTTTAAAAGCCTTTTCCCATTGCACAGAGCTACGACATGGATAAAGGCAGCCCCTGCTCTGAGGCAGTCAGAGAAGACACTCAGCCCTGTGGTGGCACCTCAATCAAGAGGTGCCAGGTCTCAGTGGCCAGGACAGCTCCATCCGCTCTATCTCCACCTCAGGGAAAACGATATGGAGATGACAAAGCTGCTTCCTAAAACAGCCTGCAGCTACAATACACTGCCCTCGAGCCACCAAACTCAATGTTCATTTTTATTACCAGATTTTCTCAACACCCTCTGCTAAAAGAAAAGTCGCCTCACCACCTTTTTTTTTGAGAATTTTCCTTTTTAACTCCATCTTTCAGACAGGCACACTTATCATATTCATGGCTAGCCCTGCAAGCAGGATGTAAATCACTCTACCAGCTCAGCTGCCACGTATTTAATAACTTACAGTTGCAGGAGGGAAAAAAAAGGTTAGATTATAGGAGGGGGAAACAAAGAGGGAATATAATTTCCAAGAGTTATACAGGACTTTCCATAAATACTTTAAGTACCACGGTGGAAGGAACCCCCTTGTTGTGGTTTAAGCTGAATCCGGGACACCTCTTCATCACGCTGCAAAGGCTAAAGCTGGAGTCTGAGTAAAAATGAACGTTGGTGGTTGATGCCCCTTGTGCACAGGAGAGAATAGCTGCTTGTAAGCAAGAGCAAGAGAAGGGGAAGTCAGTTTGCCAGTGAAAAGAAAAAAAAGGAAAAAGAAAAAGGTTTTGTTTGTCCAACAGAGCTGTACAATTGTCTGCAAATGCCAAGGAGGGCGAAACTCTCTGAAGACATGTCAAGCCCCTGATCCAGCTGTCAATTGTTCTCGTAGGCAGAAAATGAAGGATGACATGTGAAATGAATTCATACCATGCTTGTGCAGTGGAAGCCGTTCTCATCCTCCCCAGCCAGCCGCTCTGCAGCCACGGGCCGGGAGAAGGGAAGTGCTATGCAGATCCTGCTATTAGCATGATTGACCTAATATTGGATGACTCTGTACCCAAGTGCTTATGTGAAATAATAAGCCTGGCTACCGAGCAATTATTAAATATAAGGAATTGTTAAATCCTTGCATTGTACGTATTCTAAAGGAAATTAATCATTTTGAACTCTAGAGAATACAGTTTTATAAGAAGGGAAGAAATAGCAAATACACAATAGGGTATTTAAATGTTAATACAGCCAAACAGTTTAAAGCATAGCATACATTTTAATATTGGTTTACTTAATACTAATTATGCTTTACTAAGTAGCAATAAGTAGCATTTATTATGATTTGTTGAAAGTATTGATCCAAATGGTGACAAGTACAATTTCCTTCTCTGCATATATCCTTAAACACACATATTATCAGATTACCCAGTCTTCTTAAAACATTTTCCTTTGAATATCCTGTTGCAACTACCATTGGCAGCTTGGCACGCTTTAGCCCAGTATTATTTCACCTCAATGGCATGAGGCAAAGAAAGATTGTTATCCATAATCTAAAATTTATTCTCCCTTACTACTCAAGGCTGACAACATTGCATGTGTTTTGCATCTGGTCACGCACTAGACTATGGGATGGAGAAGAGTATTAAATAGCCATTCCCTGTGTTTCACCAGCAGAACCAACACTGTAAAAACAAACAGATCATCCCACATCTGGAAGTATATGAAGGGGTGAGTTCCACTGTGGGCTGATAGCACTGCTCAGTGATTTGCAGCCCTGAAGATCCCCACATGTGGGTCAGGCAGACAGGCAGGTATTCAGCCTAAAACCCAACACCTAAATTCCCCATATAATGACTATAGAGAAAGAAGCACTTCCATTGCCTAGATAAACCCCTCATGCCCGTGCCCGTTTTGAGAAGTATCAGCCTCTAACCAACCCATCCATTTCATTTAAAAGAAACTGTGAAACAATGTCAACCAAGCAAAATTCAGCCACGCTGCTACTGAGCCAAAGAAAGCTGGTTGGGGGAGAAACTAGCACAGAATTTGTCCCCTCTCTTGTACTATACGGCACTTCTAAATACATCTAGCAACAACTGTCACAAACAGAATTCATCCTTAATAAATATTTTCAATTGTAATCTTCAGTTTGATTAGCATACAGTATCTGCTGCATTAAATGCAAATTAAATATGCACTTAGGAAATTCAATTTAAAGCTTTTCTGTTTTATCTGTTACATCAAAGATATCAAAAAAGAAGTGGCTTCCTTTTTTTTATGTGCTTCAGAAATATAATGCAGCTAGAACTGACTCAATGGGAATATGAATGCAAAAGTAGATTCAACTCTATTAACTTTTACAGTTTCGCTGCAGAAATTGTTTCTCTTGATATTTTAATTTCAACTTTGCTGATTGTAAAAAGAAGCAAGGTCAAAACCTCTGCTGGTGTTCCTCAGACTGCACGGGATCACTTAGCATAATTCAAGCAGTTGCAAAAAATTAGCACTGCATGCTACGATAAATGAGTTTATGTTTGTGCCTCTAATATAACAGGATTAGGGTAAAAGAAAGTACCATTTCTGTAGTTCAGCTGAAATAAACATTACAAAAGGCCAATTTACACTTCCAAGATTACTTGTAATGACACAGTGTTTAAGAAATTATTTCAGCCTAGCATTATTCTACCATATAGCTCTAAGTAGGCCATTCACTAAAATATCTGAGCTTTTCTTTTTTCTTACCAACAACAAATCACAAATGTTTTACAATTTATTTTTATCACTAAAATTAAAGAGAATAGTGCTGTTTCCACTGTCATAAGGGTAATGTATCATGGCTGTGAAAGTAACGAAAGAACCTAACACTGATGAAATTAGCATCATCTTTGCCTGTTAAAACTTGCTGCGAGAAACTTTACAATCAGAAATACCCATTTTTATACCAGTCAACCTGCTACTAAATAAACCCCAAGCAGATTATAAATAGCTCTCTAATAATTTGCAGACTCTGATGAGCAGGTAAAAATTCACAAGCCCTTTTTTTTTATCTCCCTTGACAGGCTTTCAGTCTGAAACTACAACTTTTTAAACTATAAAGGTACTTGGGTATGTACAATTAAGAAGATACCTGGTGCAAGTAAAATGGTCAAATCCCCCTTCATACACTTCCACTTATACTTTCCTCTGTGAAAGAGAAGTTACTCATGGCAGGTGATGCACAGTGATAAAACGGCTTTCAAGACATGAGTAAAAAGCTTTAAAGTGAATATCCTGTTTGTCTGACTACAACTATATGCAACTGGAAGTCAGTGTGATAACACCAATGCCATTCAATTCCAGTGTTACTGGAATACTGCCAAAGCAATTAAGGTTGCAGACTTGGCCATGAAACAGAACATATAAAATTATTTCACACCCATCATACCGGGGTAATGGGTACTTGCACCCATAGATGAGGAAGAACCAACGGTACAGCTCAGATTAAATCAACTGGTAGAGTATTTGCCAAAAGCAAACACCTTCCAAGTGAGAAGCAAAGCCCCTGCCAGCAGTCCACCCCCAAAACTGGGAAGGAGTTCGGGGTCCTGCTGGACGATTCGCTAATGGCAACTTATGGAGAAGAGATTCTCCTTCCATGGGGTCCAGCACTGGGCAGGTCCTTGCCTGACCCTCCCTCCCCTGAGCACAGAGGCAGGACCCCAGGAATGGGACCAACTTCAGTTTATGAATGGGAGATGTGACGGAGAGCCCTGGCTGCAGTACACTGCATGCCACTTGCACTGTAAAATCTAGGGTATGGCCATACTTGAAAAAAAGTCCAAACAGACTGACCAATGTAAATGTAAATGTAAATGATCATCAAATGTAAATGTAAATGTACCATGTAAATGATACACTGAAAAAGATGTCAGCTGCATGACATGGAGTCTCCTAGAAGTTGCAGTGAAACATGCTCTTCTCTCATAGACCTACACTTCTACTTACAGTCCAGCATTCATAAGCAGTGCTGAGGCACACTGCTGAGCAAATGCAACATCCTTAAGTCAGAAGGCTTACTTTCTGGACCAGAGCAGGAGCGGGGGATGTTGGCTGGTTTGCCTTGTTTTCTTTAATGTATTCAAATGGGAAGTCCCTAGAGGAAGCAGGCACTAAGCTACAATGTTGAGACATAGCCTTAACAAATCTGGTGATGCAGAAACGTACGCTCAGCTTACAAATTTCCCAGCCCAGCTCCACCTTTCTTAGATTCCTATTAGAACCTCAGATTCTTCTCCCAGCACCAATTCCCATCAAGGCTGTGCAAGATTCACCAGCCCCACAGACAGTGAATGGCTAGCAGAGGTATAGGAGGTCCACCTCCAAGAACATCTCTAACAGCAACGCTCTTAGTCTTGCACCAAGCACACAAAAGAAACAAGCAGGTGCTGTGTTAGCCTTTGGGAATGGCTACATAAACACAACCACATACACAGGATCATTGTACAGTTCAGTAGTGCCACGGGCTACATGACTAGTCAGTCCGTAGGGATGAGAGGACAGCACACAAACACTGGAAGGGAAGTGTTTTCAGAACGAAGGGTACAGAGCTTACTGCAGCTCCAGGACAGCAGCACAGCCCTGCACCAGCTAGCAGCCTTTACATGCTACTTAATATAATTATCAATATATGGATAGAAAAAGAAAAAAAAAAGGGAAAAAAGCAAGTAAATGAGGAGTTGCCATAGCAACTGCTACCTCCTAGGAATATAAAAGATATGGGACCACCCTCGCCAAGAGAACGATTTATTGTTTCATATTTTGAATGCTCAGCGAAGTTACGCTGCTGGACATTGCTGTGTGTGCTGGCAACCTTCATTTGGTAGCGCTTGGATTTTGGTGGCTAGTGCTGCCTCAAGAGGAGACCCTAGTTTCCTGTGCCAAGAAACCAGACTAAAGGCAAACTCTCCGATCAGCACAGTAACATCTGCACATAACCCAAGTGCCTGCTGATGGTCAGCACTTCCCCTGCTAAATTACAACATGCTCCCAATTTATAAAGCATCTAAATGACAATTAAAAGTAGACAGACAGAGGAATTCATTTCAATCTTTGTAATAATAAGTACATAAGGACCCATGGGTTTTTCTACTTGTTTGTGCCCTCTTGCCTTAAACGTGCTGCTTTTGCCTTAAATCACTGCTTCACTGATAGCTGAACCTCCACGCATTAAAAATATTTTGAAGCATATGCCTAAACCTCATCAGTATTAATGGGACAAAAGCGCACGTCAAAACGCTTAGCTGTATAGAAGAGGCGCCAAGTACATGATTAAAGTTAAGTATAAGCTTAAGCTTTGAAGAATTGAAGCCTTACACTGTCAAATTCAGGCACATGAGCATGTAACGTCATTACTGCTGCAGAGAGCTGAAGAATTCAGATTTGGAGCAAGGGGAACAGTATTACTATTTCAAGATCCTGATCAGCTTCCAGGACACTGGAAGGCACACCACAAAGAAATAAATACACAGTTCATATACCAGCTTCATTAATATCATAAAACACTGGAGGTCATCTTCAGAGAACATGGCATTTTATAGACACTCTTTTCTAATGCACGAACATATGGGAAAGGAAGTGAATCTGAGGGTAAAAGGCAAGATTTAATAGTAGTACAAGTAACAGAAGTAGTAATAATAAAGCAGCTAACCTCAACCCCATGTAGTTGCCTCTACAGACCTAGATTACGTTCACGAACCCAGAAACTTATTTGTCATCTTCGTTGAGGCTAAGTTTTGTCACTCTGACATCAGCAGCCTAGTCCCTTTCTTCTCCATTTTTTACTGTATTTTATCTCCTATGCAGCTTATACTTTTATCTTTATTCCCGCTGTAGTTTTCTTTAGGGATGCACTGCTCATTCAGCCATAAGAGACGACAGGATGTTCATTCCCGCTACCTATCATTTCCTTGAATAACAATCTAAATAATATTTCTAATCCACAGAGAGACACTGCATTAGCGCGGTGCAAATACACTTGCATGTAATATGAAATATAAACTTCTACTAACAAAAAAATTAAATCAGCATTACCAGCTGGAAGTGGAAACAGGACGATAATGCTGAAACACAAAATAAAACAATAATTAAAACCACCACCAAACAAACAGAAAACCAACAGCCTCCACTCCCTTGTGCATTTCCTTATCTGAAACAGACTGGATTTAAATCAATCTAAGTCTATGCTGAGGTTTTGAAAAGCAAAAATTCAAGCCTGCTCTGTCTTTTGGAAGCACAGAAAGAGAATTCAAATCATCCTTCTAAAAAATTCTCCCTTTAAAAGTGTCATGTATGGAGCAGAGCTATCTGAACAGCTGACAGCGCCAGTGTAATATTCACTTGTTGGGTTATGCCATATGAAAGAAAGAAATTCAGCCTTATTTTTCTACCTTGAAAAACAGAGATTTCTTTTCTACCCTGCAAGATGCCGACTCAAAAATGGAATAGAATGAAGCAGAAATTACATGAGTGTGGAAGGGCACTAACAACACAGGCAAGACGGCAATGGTTTTGCCACCAACTATGTTGTTCTTAAGGGAAGAGGGAGAGACGAGAAGCAGAAGTGTTAGGTAAGCGGGTGGGAGTGAGAAAGAGGTTTTCTGCAAGGAGGATGCATTATAGGACAGTCATACAACATGCTCTTCCCCTAGGAAAAAGACAGGCAGTGAGTAGCAATAACAGCTTTTACTGCGACAGCAGCTACAGCCTTAAACCACACTCCTGTTTTCCCTTTTCCTAGGATTTCCTTTCCTAACTTTCCATCTTCCTTTGCTGCCAAGGCTAAAATAGCATCGCTCTGTGCATCACATCATTTGAGAGAACTGTTAACTCCTGCACTCTCCCACCAGACAGGGGATGTGAGCCCGAGTATGTCACTGGTAAAACTGAAAACATTTGAGCAAATGGGAACTCTGCCCCTTAAAACACGGCTGAATTCACATCTCAGTATTCAGGGTAGAGTGGAACAGCTCCAGGAAGAGGTGCTCAACCCATCGAGACGTGTGCCCAAATGAAACACACCCGGCAGCTGGCACACCCAGGCACCAGAGCCTCTCCAGCAAGTATGGGATTATCTGATCTAAGCAGAACAGTGGCAGCAGGAGGAGCTGTGAGCACCGTCTCCTCCTCCCAAACCCTCAGCGATGTGGAAATCAGGATGATCTTCAAGGACATGAGAGAGTTGAGCTCATGTCTTACAGCAAGAAGGTGAGGTGGCAGCTTCCACATCTTGAATTCTACTCGTAGGTGAGGATAAAGAGATCATTTTAGCACAACATTCTTCAATAGCTCTGCCTCTTGAGTTTAATGTTTCACGGCTTCTCCCGTAACTGTCTGAAATGCACTATCCTGTACCAGGGCAGATGGAAGGTTTGTCTGAGGAAGCCTCATTTTTGTCCCTCTCCCCTTTTGTTGTAGGGGTGGTGCCAAGGGTTGGAATTGGATGGTCCCTTCCAATCCCAACCATTCCAAGATTCTATGATTTCAAATGAGGAGAAAGAGAGATGGAGAGGCAGAAAAATAATCTTTCAAAGCATATCAATCCAAACAGATATATACTTCTACTTTTGGTTTTACTTGGAAAATGGATTATTCATGCAGCCAAATCTGTAGGCATAAAGGGATCACCAGCTGAATTTGCTATGGGCACATCACAAAGCAGCACTGGCCCATAAACCCAACAGCAAAGACTGCTGCACCATTTACTGGACCCCACTCTAAGTTTTATCATAGGTGACTTCTAGCCACATCCAAGTCTAACACCTCTACAGATGGGCACCAGAAACTCTGCCTGACGGACTCACGCCTCTGAAGTGCTGCTACATGATACAAGCAGCCATGAAATCACTCAGGAGGGAAACAAGGGCCCATCCACTTCATCCTGCCCTTTATTTCAGTGTGGGGCAAAGCTCCAAGCAACTGCAAGGCAAAACAGCAGCAGCAGAGCACCAAGACTTTTCAGCACAGGTCTTTTTGATGTCAAGTACACACAGTGACTGATGATGGCAAAAGAGGGTATGGAGAGAAGACACTTCAAGGGAGATGAAATTATAAAAAGGCCTATTTCAATCATGCACTTTGAAATTGCAATAATCCATTTGATGCCAAAAAGAAAAGAAAAGAAAAAAAGAATCAAAGAAAGATGCTCTGGCTTACAATTTTACACTTTTCTTTACAAATTCTGTAGCCCTTTTTCTTTCTGGTCTATCATGAATCTTCCACAGCTGCAAAAGCCCTCAAGCTACAGACAGGTTTCAGTCCAGTAAGACTGTCTGTGGCTTTTTACAGCTGAAGATCCATGATGAAGGACTGAAACATCCTCGAGTTTGCACACTTGAATAACACTAGAGATAAGAACAAACTTTAAAATCCTGGATAATCCTCACTTTACTAATAAGCAATTTTATCTAAATCCTCCTTTTAAAAAAAAGTGCTTCCCTGAGTGACGCTAGGGGAAGTAAGTTACCACGTCCAATTTCCAGCTCTATTCAGCAAGTATTAACCTCAGCCCCTGCCAAGTCATGGGGACTCTCTGGTCCTCCTCATCTCTGTTGGCAGGAGTTTCACCTTCATCCTTTCTCCCAACAGTTTGTGGTTTAGCTCTCTACAGGCTCCCTCCTGCATGGTGCCAGGTATCCTACTCCCACTGGCCACCCTAATGGTCGCTCCTCACAGTACCGCTCTGTAGCGTTGAGAAACACTTATTCCCTCAACACCTTCGGGAGGTAAAGAAAGGCAATTATGCTTTTATGGCTCTGAAGCTGCAGCAAAGAAGGGTGAAAAGATGAATTGACAAAGGCACTTATATTTTGGGGCCCTCAGCATTAACTAAACAACTTCTAGCTTTGGGTACCCAAAGCAGAACCTGCAATATTCAGGCACCCCAGTCTCTCTTCTCATTTGAAGAGAAAGGCTTCTTTCTCGCACAGAGTCTGAGGCAAACACACTTGCTCCAGGCAAGAAGGATGAGAATTCTTGAAGGAAGCAAAGCTTCATCCAAAATAGGACAATTAATTAATCACCATGTTCCAAACCTTTTCTTGAATGCAGAACACTTCCCAAAGGACCCTCCAGCAAGTATTGCCCCAAAACAAGGACACGGACATACAGAAGAAAAGCTCCTTGTTTTTCCTTATCTACACACCTTCCAAGAGGTTTGCTCCATGATAAGATCTCCAGGAAACTACGTGTGACTTGAACACATTCACACCAAACCTGTATCACTCCATAATTAAACCCTGAGTCAAAGTGATGCATTTCTTCTAACAAGAGGAGCTAGGGTTGGTCTTGAAGAGGGAGCCTGCAGACCTGCAGCAGCCTTCACTGTGTAGCTGCAGTTATAATGCAGTTTTTCAAAGGTGAGTTGTACACTCACAGCTTGGAAACATTTCATTGTGGAAACTCTGCCTGGCTTCATTTTTAATTTTGCGCCCTGTTTGGAAGATTAACTGTGAATCACAGTATTGTATTCCAGCTGGCTCTGCTCTGAAGAAGCCCATCCAACAGCAACGTAGGACTTCTGCTCAAACCAGGATCTCCTTGTGGCATGCTGTACTTCCCCACAGCTCATAGAGCCATGTTCCTAATTAGTGCAACCTCATCAAAAGAGACGCACATGCAGGTCAAGCCACCATGTGCACAAACGTGGCTGTCACACGTACTGTGAGGAGAACAGCACTGCAGCAAGGGTTACACCTGCAAACATTTGCCTGGCTATTTTTGCTACCAGGTTTGGGTAATTCCAAAGCAGTAAGCTGTAATTGTCATACACAGGATGAAAGACAATAATTTGTACTGAAAATAAATTGAGTGCAGTTAAACAATCTCCTTGCTGCAATCTTCAATTAAAAAAAAAAATAATGAAAGGAAATGAGTGAATAATTCCTTTCCTCCCTAAGGAATAAGAGAAACCAAATCTTCAGAAACAGGAAGTATAAACATCAAGGCAAGAAGTATTCCCAAATAAATTCATCTACAGAGCAAATACACTAAAAGTTTTTTCCATTAAAACATATTTGTTTCTCAGCTTATGAACCAAACGCAGCAAATTGCACACACATTTGAAATTCTGCATTAAAAATGTGTACAAACATTTCCAATAATCAAGATGACTGCAAAATGCTTGCGCCAAGTATTTCAATACATCTCCTTCATTTGAAGATGGTTCATATCCATCACATGGTATTGGTTCCAGGCCAGCGTTTCAGCCTGAAGTAGTCAAACATCATGAGTCAGCTCCCCTCAAAACCATTTCAGCGACTTGAAATGAAACACAACGCACACAACTCTTGGGTTCTTTATAAACTGCCTTTTATCTTACACATATCTATATCACTCCCTTCCTGCTCTCTTTTTCTAACACTAAGTTAAGACATTTACTGCAGAATTTAATACATTAAATGAGATAAAGGCCATTTTCTCACAGTTATGTTGTTCCAAGAAGCAGAAGGTTAAAACACCATTTATCACAAGGGAATCCTGAAGGTCAACTTGCTGCTCCAAGACTATGAAAGCAGGCTGAAACCTTCCTGAATCCCATAAGTACACTCAAGTTATTTGATTGCAGGGGGTGAACCAGAGCAGCCAGCAGCATCACCCCAGGATGACACTGGCTGTGGCACTGCATGGGACACTCTTCACCTTAGAGTTATCAAGCTGTCAAATAAATAATGCCCCTGGCAGAGGAAATGGATCCCTGGCATGCGGCACATCAAGGTGCAAATGTACCTGGGAAAGCTCCTGCTTCTGCTTAATCTGGGTTATACCTTTGCAGTGATTTCTCTGTTTAGGATTCTAACTTGCTACTTTTGTTTATGGCGTTTTCTTAGCAGCCATCAACCCCAAAACACACCACTTAAAAACCCCAACAAAATAACACACACACACATAACCCCCTCCCAAACCAAACAAACAAAAGCCAACCCACACCCACAACCCCACCAACCCTCCAAATAAAATTAAGGTGCCAAGAGCTCATCACGCACATCAAGTGGATGCATACTTCTGCAGGGATTTTATTTGTAAAGTCAATGCTCCCTCTCTCCTGCATGGGCAGAACTTGCACCTCATATCCTTCTAAATACCAGCACAAACAACACGAAAAGCTACCCAGAGTTTTTTTCTTGATCTGAGCCTTAGGACAGCCTCATGTCAGTCTGGTTAGTTTAAAGCAAGAGAAGATCAGGATCAAAATATTCCAGCAAAGTCACCCTTCTGCAGCCTGTTGGACAGCAATGTAAAAAAAAAAAGAGAAGAAAGGAAGGAGAAAATTCCCCCTTTGTACTCTCCAGTGTTCGTAAAGGAGCCCTGCACAGAATTGTCACAATAGGTTAATATGACAGTATAAAAGCCAATACTCGCCCTGGGATTATACAATAAATAGACTCCATTAAACTACTCTGTAAACTCTCTTGTGAGACATTTCTCTTTGATCCAGAACTTAATAGGAATTATTTAATCATAATGAGATGGTAATAAAACAGCATCACCTGAATAAGCTATTTTATTACCTGTTTTATAATTAGCTCTTCTTCATTATAATTCTTTTAGATATTTCAAGCTCATAATGTAAAGGGCACATACAGAAGAATCTGGAGCAGACATGTATTTGTGCTAAGGAATCCTCTGCAGAGCATCCACTATGTTTTGGTATTTACAGAGTTTATGGCTGCCATCAAGGAGGAACTCCTTAGAGCAATCTCATCACACAGATGGCGGAGAAAGGATGGTGTCCCCTCCACATAGGCCATGCAGCAGGAAAAGCGAGCTACCTTTCTTTTTATCTAAATTTTGGCTTTTATCGGAAGGGCAGGCCCTGTCTCCTCTCTCTTGCTCCTCTAGTCCCTTATTCCTTCCCTTCCCGTTGGTGAGGACTAAGGACTCAGTTCAAAACTAACACGGTCTGGGTTTGGGTTTTGCTGGGTTACTTTTCAATACCACAGCTACACATGCACTTGTGTCAACACCAAAGAAATGACAGCAAAATCCAAGAAAGGCAAGACCTCTCCCATCTGGTTTTTGCAAGCAAATCCCTGGTTTAACTCAGCTCTACTGACCACGTTCACGCAAATCTTTTTTTAAAGACCAAAAAACTCTGGTTACAACTTCTGTAAGAAACAAACCACCCTTTGCGTTCTCCAAGCCTGTGCCAAACGCCAAGTTCCCACACCACAGTTATGCTAGACCTTAAAAACTGCCGATACATCACACAAGCTTGGAAAACCAGGATGGCTTTGCACCAAAGCATGTTGTTGAGTATGACCAGACCACCATGACTGAAGCTTTCCAAACCTACCTGGCACACACAGGCCCATACCATGCAAAATATGTGAACCATTTCTTTTCACTTGTCGAAGCTACAGGTAACCGAAAAAAAGTCTTACAGTGGAAAGCATCAAGAATCCGTAACTGAAAATAAGCGCATAGCATGTGCATACACTGAGCTGTTTAAAAAGTAATGTGACATAATTAGATTTTACATTTCTGGAAAGGGTTTTTGATCACACAGATGTATAACCAGAAGCCCTTACAGAGCATCCTACAATTTTTAATGTTCATACACCCTGTACAGCTGCACATCTCTTAAACAAGGCTGTAAAAAGCAGGGCTTCACTCTTCTGTTCCTCTATCCTAAAACTTTATTTAAACCTATTAAATCTTGCCACTACTGTGAATTTTCTCTCTCCGGCTACACATCCCTCCTAAGTATTTTCACACAGATATCACAGGAGTTATGAGTATTAGAATAATTTCGTAATATATTGGTATTGCTAATAATTTCCTTCAGTGTATATATTAAGTCAATCAGACCGTGTTTTTACTTAGGGTTGTCTTTGAGACCTCAGAGAAGTATTAATGCATAACTTGACAAGCCTTTAAATGCTGTTGAGCTCCTAACATAAAATTCATGCCAGAAACCAATAGCCCTGGCTGAATGCATGGGAAACGTTAGGCAAGTTTCACTCTAGTAAAAATGTAATTGGATTAAAACACATCATTTGATAATTCTGCAGTTAGTCATCGACATAAACATGCAAGTGATTTCAATTTTCCAGAAAACGAGTCATTCAGGTGGACAATTTGGTAGAAACTTATTTTTAGGAAATTTGGAAAGGCTGCACTATTTAAAACCATGGCAAAGGTGCAACTGAAAAAAAGTTGCATAAAATTCTGTCAATATCTCCATTAGTGAATCACCCAGCTCCTGACATTCAACTAGAGTGATTATGGGTCAGGGCCAAGAAGGCGCATGTGTGATAAATCTCTTTTACGCCTACATAAAATGCTCTTATAACATCAATAATAATAGAAAAAAGGTAAACAATCTGTGATGACAAATTAGCATTTAAAATTTCTAGGCTATCAAACCTCCTCTGCACGTACTCTGAGCAAACACTAATAAAGCGTTCAGCACTACAATGTAGCTGTTTTGGTAGCTAAATAGTAATGGAGCAGATGCTTAATATCAGCCTTTAAGCCTCAAAATGTACAAATACAATTGACAGCCAGCCCAGTTTTGGAGGCTGGGTTGTTGGAAAAAGAAGTGTCTTTGAAATTCTGACCGGATACAGAACTTTGCTGGCGAAAGGCAAGGGGGAAGGGAAAGAGTGCTGTGTTATTTTTAACATAATTAAAAGCTTTTTAGTGCAAGCATCATCTTCACTGGTGTTCCTTCCACCTCCATCCATCGGTATTGACTTCTACTTATTTATATTCTTGTTGTTACATGGAGAAAGTAAAAATCTGAGCAACCCCTGATAATCTTCTTTAAATGGACAATTGCATTGTTCAGCTCTTAACAATGTAAGTAATTTGAGGTTATCAGTCTGGTTTTGCATGTGCTTTTTCTGTACTCAGCACTATAAAACCCTGATCTTAATTACTGGCTATCACCATAGAAATAACACTATTGCTACTAAGAGCACTGAGTCAGAAGCATTGTTTTATACCTGATTTCTAGAAGGTGAACCTTCCCCAGATCAAGCTGAGTGAAGTAATACTGAAAATAAAATAGCCTTTTAAAATAAAATCAGTTTTCATAGTCTGAAGTGCTGCTGGAAATAGGACAATAGAAGCTATTCATTCTTGACACTGTTTCTGCGAGTACAATCTGTGGTTTATAATTAACAGATACAGAATACTTTTCCCCTGCTACTCCTTTTTTAAGCTCTCCTACATCTATGACTGTGCTAATTCCCAGTGGAAGCGCCTACACTGCAATGCTGCTGAAACTCCCCTCGTAGCAGAGTCCTGCTAATACAAGGCGTTGATCCAGCAGCAATTACTAGCAGGGTAGTAGTAAAGTTACGCTAATTCTTCTCTTTATTTTTTCCCCTGTGCTGCAGGGTGTCTGTTCCTCAGGCTGCCATATGTGTGCAGCACCCCCTGCTAACACTGAAGTGCTCCCCAAACCCAAGGTGAAACCTCACTGTCTAGGCAGGGGGACACTGCTGCGAGCAGCAGGATCCAGGCTCTGCTCCCGGTTCTGCCCAATATTATCCGTGACCCCAGTTTAGGGAAAAGGCCATATCTGCATCTAATCCAAGGCAGAAGGGCATTTTGGACAGGTCAGTGGCCTCTGAAGCCCACTGAAGAGGTGATGCTGCCTAAGTGAAGGAGGATTACCACATCCACACCCCTTTAGGAGTCCATACGTTACAGAAACATAATCAACCTGATGCTGCAGAAGAGGACTTTCTCTCCCCTGCCATAGCACTTGGCATTTGTTAAATACCACAGAGTCCCAGAATCATAGAATGGTTTGGGGTTGGAAGGGACCCAACCAGTTCCACCCCCCTGGCACAGGCAGGGACACCTTCCACTAGAGCAGCTTGCTGCAAGCCCTGTCCAACCTGGCCTTGAACGCTGCCAGGGATGGGGCAGCCACAGCTTCTCTGTACCAGGGCCTTAGTACTCTTAATAGCTAATCTAAGTCTCCCCTCTGGCAGTTTAAAGCCATCCCCGCTTGTCCTGTCACTATATGCAAATGTAAACTGTGCCTCTCCAGGTTTCTTGTTGGTCCCCTTCAGGTATTGGGAATCAACAGATTTTAGGGAGATTTATCTCATTTCACTGCCCAGTCACACCTCTCAAGAGGAGAGGAAAAGAAAATAAAAAACCCCATGAAGGGTTGAATTACACTGTCTCATACATCACTCTGAACTCTATTAATTGCTTCTATTTCTTCTGTAAAATGAAGAGCAAAGTACACACCTTAATTTTGCTGACACTACCCCTGATCAGTAAATAAGCATTCTGTATCAATATTTACTTCCCTCTACACAAGGCAATAAACCATTGCTACAATTCAAATCCTCTTCACTCCCTCTCAGAAGCATTGGCTACCCTGAAAAAATCCATCAGCTGTAGCAGTCACTCCTGAATGGTTTATAACAGCTCAGCGCAGGCAATGGGCAAACTTGAAGATTATCATCCCAAAGCTAGTTCCTTATGAATATAGCTGGTACTACAAATTCTTCCTAAGTTTATCAGCAGCAATTTTGAACAGGCATCAGCTCCTGTTCAGTGTATTTAGCGAGGCTCAGGGATACACCCAGACATAACAGACTCAAAGGCACCTCTGTACCTCCCACGAGAGCTCATGTGGCTGCAGTCCATGAGGAATGGCCAGAACATCCTTCCAGCTGGTGGCTCTTCAAGAGTCATCTCAGCACTCAAAGCGATGTTCATGTTCAGAGGGACTAAACACACAGGAGGTGAGGGGTTACCTGTTTTGCTTACTGGAGAGACACGGAGTGCTGAAGCAGATTATAGAGGCAGCAGTCTTCTAGAGAGTCAAATTAAAGCAGCTACTGCAGACAGCAGCACGGAAAACGGTGGAAAGACACAGAAAGCCCTTGGCTTCCAGGTACTAGTGTTTTGTGAGTTTTGTTTGCTCGTTTTCTCCCCTCAAAGACAACCTCCAAGGGAAGCTTTGCCCCTGACAGAGGGAGGAGGGAGAGCAATTAAATTAATACAAACAGATTACCTTTTACCCAGTTAAATAAAAGCTGATAAAAAAGAAATACCAATGCACATGGCAGATTTATGCTAACCATTTCATTGCGAGATAGACACACCTGGGTATGATATTAAAAAAGATCAAATTAAACTTCAGTGACTGCAACAGCAGGTGACAGAGCAGCGCTTTCCCTTACACCTTTCAACTATGAAGCATATTACTTTCTTTCTGCACTAACCAACTTTTCAACCAGCCCTTCTTGGGAAAACTAAATACCCTTTCCTGCACTTCTCCATGACCAGAATCCAGAGCTACAGTTTCTAAATAATGGAAAGATTTTGTTTCTGCAAAGTCCCATACTGCCACAGCAGAAGCTGTGCTGTAATAACATGTATATAATGAAAACACAAAGCCGTGTAAGGAACCTTTTGTTAGACACTATGAACAGTTTGACATCTTTCATCATAGCCAGCACAATGGCAGAATTCTTTTATTAGAAAAAGTCATAAAGATGTAGAAAACAGTAAGATCCCATATTATGTAAATGCTAACTGGGGACAAACAGCTTAATGTCTAACAACAGCAGGCGCTGCAAATTTAGCTGCTTGCAGTGAAGGGTGTTTTGCTTATTATTCTACAAAGTCATTATTACTTCAACCTTATTTACACACACACACACAATACACACAGCTGAATGCATCATATTCTTGTTAGCGCTGTGCAAGATACACTTTTCCCCCACTCCCTGGAAGTGACATTTTCCACCCTGTGCCACAGTACTAGCACAGTCTTCAAGGATAAGACTGGGACAACCTAAGGCTGCAAGCTGGGACTCTGGAAAACCTATTGAGTGCAGACAACCAAATCCTGAGTGTAGAAGCTTCTGAACTTTCAGCATCTCCTACTCATAAGAGTCACCATCAGATGCACCTTGATACCAGCTTCTATAGCATGTGCCTACACAGGCGCCCACTGACTTCCCCCAGTGTTTACTACAGGAGCAGGGCCTGAGCATCAGTGCCCCCTGCTTCCTGTCCCTGCCTCCATTCTGCAAAATGCCTAAAATTCAATTAGTTATGCTTTCTCTCTTCTTCTACAGCCTCTGCAGCTGATTTCACACTGTGACAAATGCAGCTTGGTTTTGAATTTCAGCAGTAAAAGCTGACTGCCCAAATGCACGCAGAAAGCAAAGAGCAAAGTGATACAATCATGGCCAAGGTGAATTCATCTAAATTTTAAATGAACACTTGCAAAGCTGTTTCTTAACACTATTCACTTTAGCTTTCCTCCCACCAGAAAGCAGCACCATTTTAAACAATCAGGAAATCCACTATTTCATGCTTCTAGTTATGTGTACAACATATTCTATTTTATATCATCACATCATGGAAAATTATGGAGATTAAGTATCTATTTATCTTTAAGCACAGGAGCAGGACTGTTTAATTTTCCAAGGAAAGATGTCTAAGATGACAAGCTAAGGACAAAATGTCCTTTGGCACTTCAGATACTTTAACATAAAA
This sequence comes from Psittacus erithacus, assembly GCA_009867235.2. Lineage (NCBI taxonomy): Eukaryota > Metazoa > Chordata > Aves > Psittaciformes > Psittacidae > Psittacus > Psittacus erithacus. The sequence goes on along the minus strand of WYDI02033329.1, from coordinate 55,455 downwards.
ATGTTCAAATGACTTCATGAACAGCCTATGGAAAACTGTCACCATTGCTACAGTTAAGCATGGAATTACATTACTTTTTTCTTTTGTAACAAGAAAACTATATATAGAAAACAGACAATAAACAAGGACAAAAGAAGGTCTGTATGCAAACGTAATATAAAATAACAGCAACAGCGCTGCTGTCCATACAAGTTCACATCATGCTCCCATGATGTAAACCTCATCTTCTCTGGACTACAGAATTTTTCCACCTGTTGTTCTTACCTGATCTTCAGATCCCCATAACCCGCTCCCATGTTGGATGGGCGAGCTTCCATTCCAGCACACTTCACATCTCCTAAGTGCAAGCACAATCTGCACACTTCCAAATAGCATATATCCATTCCTAACTGCTTAGTAGGAGAAAAAAGAGAAAAACAGGCCCCCTGCTTGCCTTCCTTTCAAGAGGGGAGGGGTGTGGGAAGGTCAAATGCAATTATAGCCCATTTATTTGTAATTGTGAGCAATGGTGGAGTTTTCATTTCTTTTTATTGGTAACAGCAATATGAAATTCAGTGATGTGTAGCAGCCAGGTAGACTTACTTGGCTCTGAAGCAGCCGAATCATTGTAGATGTTTCCATGAAATTTCAGTGCCAGTGACATCTCTACCTGAAGCACACAGCTCAATTATACCTGCACGACAAATATCTAAAGCTCAAGAAAATGCTACCAACAATTGGCACTGGTAGACAAATGGGCTAGGAAGGCAGAAATTACAGCAACCCCTTTTCATCAGTCCGTGGTACATTTGTTTAGGTTTGGGGGATTCTGGCTTACACATAAAAACTGTAACGTGAGTTAACTGATCAAACTTCAATTTCAAAAAAATACCTTGCAGCTGAGAAAGAACTAGAATATACAGGTATTACTGCACATCAAGATAATGATGTTCTATTGTTATGAATCATCATGTTTCCAATGCTTTACTTTGTTATTGCAATATCGAGTCTGAAAGCAAGACTGCCTGAAGATTTATCTGCAAAACCACGCTGACTTCAGTGGAAGTCTTTTTATCCATGAGAAGTTTCTTGTGAAATGATGTGTGTGGGTAGAGTGGAAGCAGTAAGAGAGGAGCAAACAGAGGGAAAGGCTGGCAGCATAAAGAAGAAACCATTGCCATCTCCCTGCACTGCTCTACACCATCACTGCACGTCAAACCTCACTGCGCAGCGTTTGTGTGCGACCACTGCTGCATCCCCTGGAGTGAAACAGAGGCCAAAATTTTGCTTCTGACTGTACAGAATCATTTACTTTGTGTAAGCAAAGGGACTTATAAAGTAAAGGGTGAAACGCATTTATGCCACCTCTTTATTCAGTGACATCACAAATGGTTTAACATAATAAGAAACAACGTGAAACAGCGCAGTCCCATCACGAGTGCAGAGAGAACAGGGTCTGTATTACAGATGTGCCTCTTGGCGTGGCCCACACAGACAGGGTGATGGCTCTTTGGGCTTTTACATGAAGAATTCGGCACCTGCTGCTTTAAAAACCTCCGTCAGGGTTTTCATGCAGACCAAACTATTTGTTACTTTGAGGCGAGAATCTCCTGCATGAAAATGCTCTCAGGGCCATGCGCCGGTAGGTTAGTGAATACTCGCTGCTCTCCTGCCATGCTCACACAGGGGAGAAGCACCCAAAGCAATAGAAGGATGGTAAATGCATACGGTGCAATTTTGAGAATAGCCACCAAACAGATTTTTGTCCAGTAATATTCTCCCCTTTCATGAGAAATTTGCACTTGTAATCGACACGGCACTGTCAGGACAAAACCTGTCAGGGCCAGGTTGGATTGGGCTTGGAGCAAGCTGCTCTAGTGGAAAGCGTCCCTGCCTATGGCAGGAGGTTGGAACCGGATGAGCTTTAAGGTCCCTTCCAACCCAATAGCTCTATGATTCTATCATTTCAAGATTCTGTAACACCAACCAACCAAGCTTCAGAGCAGCTGCCAGGGTAAGCACTTTCCCTGCCCACCTGGGTTAAGCAGGGCACAGAGAAGTAACGTAGTTTAGGGCCAAACTGTGAGCAAAGCCAAGAACACAGGTCCCAGCGCTGCCCTGACCTTTTGCTGCTGTCCTGCTGCTCATATAAGCAACTACTAACAAGCACTTTTAGGCTGCACTTACGAGCTTCATAATATATTTCTCCATTTACCCTTTTATCTGAGAATTAGTATTAAAAAGGCTCTTCTGAAAATTACTTTTGTCTATTTAATTAATCTTCTCCCCCTATAAAAATCTTAAAATTATTATGAACACATTCAATTTTACTTCCATTGATTTATCTCCATCTGATGGCCTATTTTATCTTTCATAAGGCTCACAATAGCAGAACTGGGTCATAATGTAAGTAATACAGTAGTAATGTACATTTTAGTGAACCCTGTTATGAAACCTCTCATTCCTCTCTGCTCTGTTCAGAATGAAGCCTATTATAGCAATTGGACTTGTATAGCTTGGATAAAGCTCGGTCAATTGAAGTGACTCACCCTAATTTTTACAGTCTTAATCCTGACATTCAATGCATCAAAACCAATCTCACCAAGGGATTCCTCATGCAGTGCCTCTGCACGAAGGCAAACACTACCACAGCAGCCACAGTAGCGTGATGGGAGATTTTGGAAGAGACATGGAGAAAATGAGAGGAAAAAAGGTCACCTGCAGTCACACTGGGGAATGGTCAGAATTCACTTACTCTGAAATACTGAGCAGAAACTACAGCGATGCACGAGCACTAAAGTCAGACTTTAATTTTATCTGAAAGTCCAAGGAACTGATTCAACTACGCAACAGTCTTCTCCAACAGTGCCAAGCACCCTTGCAAAGCTCTGTGGCATGAAAACAGCTTGGGATCATCCAGCTTTGGACTGGAAATGAAGCCCAGAAAAGTCAGTGCCTGTGAAGGGCATTATTTGGTTTGCTGCTAAGCTTCCGAGCCCCAGAAGTCAACTGCTGCAGTCTGAAATCAAGATGAAACGAGCTGTATCTACTTTGCTGCAGGCTGCACATCAGCAGCGTGGAGACATCCCAGAGACTCATTATATACAATATACATGAGAGATGTGGAAATAGCTCCTTCCAATTTATTGTAGTATCAATGTCCTTAAGGTGATAGATTCTGTCTTTGTGAATACAATTAAGAACATCAGCACATAGTTCTTCTGAAGACTTTTTTTACCAGGTGAGATCCACCTCAATTAACCCAGTGAGTACAGAGGAGATGAAGTATATGGGCTTCTATTCAGAAGTTGCTTGAATTTCATTTCAAGTGGAAATTCATCACCACGGGTGAATTCACCCACTTCAGAGGGCTAATAAGAAAGCCTTCACTGCACTTTGGCATACTTGCACAGTAAGACCTTTAAGTAAAGTTGAAGTTTCAAATCCAACTTGATGCTTCACTAGGAGACCACCATTCTCCAGCATCTTTCAATGTGTATTTTTTGTGCTTTTAAAATATTTATGAATGCATTCATCTGTTAATAAGAATTTAAAGGGCAATATTTGAAAGTTAACGCTAGAATTAATATACTTTCCCAGTTTACATGAATTAAATGTTCGGTTGCTGCTGCTGTACCAGTGCATTTGGCATTTAACTTTATGCAGCGATGATAATGGAACACTATGGCATTGAAAATAGGATTCCTTTCTTCTTCAGACCTTATAGTTACAGCCCACTTTATGAGGGAGAGATACGGGATTTTTACAGTAACCACTAGTCTGTCTCCTCTTGCTCCACAGACCAGGAACCCAAGGAAGTCTTGTTAAACACACATGCTGAGAAATAGTTTTCTCAGCACCTGGCTACCAGAGACCCCAGCACTGCCCTGGAATGGACAAGACGGGGTTTGTATTTATGAGCTTCCCCACCTCTCCTCCTCCTCTCCTAAAAACACCATGAGAAGAGATTGCAATACATCCCTCTCCATCCCCACAATCTCTGCTCAGTCTTAAGGCTGCACTACAACACCCACTCAACACCACCACCGCCCCCCCCCAACAGCCTGTAGGGACCTGCACAGCCTCTTCCCTGAACCCAAGAACAGTGTCTCTCTGACGCTACTTCTCAGCTCTATCGTGTCACAAGCAGAAAGGGAAAAGTACTTATCCCTGCTTGATTAAAATTAATGTTAGTTCTGAGCACCACACAGAGGTATTGTTACTTAACCCGGTCTTCAAGGAAAGAGAAAATCCCATCAGCTTTATTTTGTCAATCTTTGCAAAAGTCTGTAATTCTTTTTAATACCTTCTCTGCCCGTGGTACTTCTGGAAACCGTTAAAACTGGAACAGGTCCCCAAGTAGCATGGAATAGCCACAGTCACAGAAGATATTCTGAGAACATGGAAACACTGCATGTCCTCATTTTATCTCTAATTTATGAGATCGCTTCACAAGGCCCTCTCTAGAAGTCAGTGAAGTGAACAGGGAAAAAAATGAAGTGAATGGAAAAAGAACTTCCATTCACTACACAGAGATGTATCCCAAGACTTAAAACACACGAGAGACTCAGTGAGGGGGTCTTTTGCTCTTTTCTCATATTTTTATATCGATACACTATATACACATGCATATTAGTTTATTTTTATATATATACAGTAGGTAGGCAAAAAGAATTCCAGCCCAGAACTTTATCACTCTGCTTCATTTGTATCAACCCATTTACAGAATAAAAATGTACAGCTTTTCTGTGGCAAACCCAAGATAACCATTCCCACTGCAGCAATCACCAATTAACAAAACTACCTCTTATAATGGTTTCCTGCCTTGTTTACCTTTCACATTCTTAGCAGTGTTGAATTGTCAGACATAGAAGAATAATGAATGCTACAGGTGTTCCTGAAAAACTAGGAACAATGCATCACACAATGCAGAAGACCACAAAATAATGATGCCACAAGGGCTCACAGGGGTGTACAAACCATGTATGATCAATTCTAATCTATTACAGGTGTGACTGTCTCATTTGTTGAATAAAAGCAAGATAGGATTGAGAAAGCAAGTATGTTTTCCATTAGGATGGAAAATAGAAACTGGCATTTTATGCTGGGCTGAGTTTTGAGTTAGACACAACACTTCATCAGCTGAAACTCTCATGAAACCCAATCAGTACTGTCATTCTGACAGCAAACATCACAGCCTTTATCACACATAAGAAAGAAAAGACAATGATTATATTCAATTTTCATACTAACTAATGCGTACTGAGTATCTGCTGTCATCATTAACTCATGTCAGGTTATCAGAGTGGGGGTTTGGTGCAATATAAATGATTTAAAAAAAAATGCTGCTATGATCCAAAGCTTTACTTCATGTCTCATGCATGTGGTACCTATCAGATGCATTTCAACTTGACTACTACTAAGCTTTTCTTTTGTTAAATCCTATTTTGCAGCTGTTTTTAACCAAAGCATTAGCTGGCTGGCCAGGATATGTCTTTCCAACTGCCTGCCCCAGGTTGAAAGCTCCAACTGAAACAGGTCATCTGGTTTTAAGATCAATAAACACGGATAAAATGTCTGTATGCACTAAAACAGTCTGGCAATCTTTATTTAAAAGATGTAGTATCTGCATAGTTTTGAGTAATGACTGGGGATTTAACAGAGCGGGCTTTGAACATGAGACAGACCCTTTTTCTAGTCCTGGGAAAACCGGAATCTCAGCTCCTACACAATCAGCAAAAAGCTTCTCTGTATATAGCTGTTCGGTATTACACAGGTAACAGGTCAGGTCTCCAGGGGAAAACACAAATGACTGACATGAAAGATAGAATGGGCCAAGGCAAGGCAAGAAGTCAGGCAAAGAAAGGATAAAGGGGTGTCAGAGGTGGGGAGGACAAGACTGTGACAGGGGCAGAGGCCAGAGAAGGGAAAGAATGTTCTCACAGGTACATGGGGGAGAGGCGGAGAGTATGAAACGGGCAGGGAGCTGGTGGCCAAAGACTGCAGAGTCCAATCAAGTGGTCTCCAGGAAATACCTAAGAAGCCCCTGCCAGTGGAGTCCTTCCTCACCTGCATCATTTGCCTGTGTGAAGGAACGCAATCTTTCCACTGCTGTCTATGATTTCATTATCTTAAGTGCAGGAGCTAAACATTCACAGCTGCAAATGGACTCAGTGGGAGCTGCAATTTGGTTGTGTAAAGCGCCGCACATTGCTAAGTAGGCTGAACAAAACCAGGTCCAAGTCATCTTAGATTGGACGCCTGAAATTAATGGGTAGTTTTGACCTTAATCTCATTGGCCGATTCAATCCTACAATGTGAGGCATAACTTGAACTCCCTTACCTCACAAGGAGTTTTAATTCAAGAAAAGAAACCCCCAAGTGCTTATGAACCAGTCAAACACTAAAACAATGAGCACTACCGGGGAGCCCAAAAGGAAATTAATAATTCTCTCTTCAGAACATGGTTTGAATGACGATCAGAAATAAGGCACAGGGGATACATTGATTAATGAAAACAAAATACCGAATAGCCTCTCATTAACGGAGCATCCTACTTTCTGTGTACTGAATGAGGCCAGGATGCTGTGCAAAAATAGCATGAGACCATATAAAGGCTTTATTGTAATGCAGATGACCACAAGATGCAAATAAAGGCTGCACAGACAATCTTAATTTGAGGATTTCTTAAGGTCTGTGTGCTCTTAACAGCCTTCCTAACATCCTTTAATACAGGTATTCTTGTGCATAACAATTTACTGAGGAAAAGTATTCCGTGAATGCTGAAAGGGCTGAATATTTCCACCAAATTAATCAATTGCCCAACCCCACACATACTGACTGGTGTGACTGAAAAATGTATTTGACACATGATTTATACAGATGCTTTAAACATCCAGGTACACTCCTAGTGCTTTCTGATCAGCTAATTCAAATACCTATAGGAAAGCTCTTTTGAACTGACACATGCGTAAAGGTAGTATTTTCATACAATATCGAAAACAACAGCTTCCATTCAATGAGGGAGAGATGCATGTTTAAAGCACATTTTGCACAACGTGACAGCATAGTGTCATATGTGCCATTAGAGATACCCAGCATCTGTGACTTTTGAACTTCAAAAGTTTCCTTTTAGTATGGTCATGTTATTATACTTTTAAAAAGGAAATGCATTTCAAGGAAAGAGCCCAGAGGTTATGGAATACATCACTACGCTAATCACAGTAAAGTAATATCATAAGTAATATTAAACCCCCCGTGATAATTGCCCTGGTATTCAAAGTAACAGCAGCATTTTCTGTACGGCAGTCCAAGCAAGACAAGCCAGTGTTACACCTGAAACAGAAATGACACTATGTATTTTCCCCTTGATTTAAGGCCTTTATACCGAAATACGCTGATCTCTCTTCAGCTAACTTGGTGTAACAACCAAACAAAGCCAGGAGAACGGGTATCAGACAGCGTAAAGACTAAGGCGAGGTGGTGTCTGCAAGGTCTTTGAGGACAAAAGTGCTGCGTTTACTCATGTAACAGCAGCCTGTCCATCTCAACCCCTACACCCCAAACCAACACACATCAACACGCAGCGGGCCCAACCTACACAGATTTTTTATTTCCTGCCACATGAATCTTACCACACTTGTCTCTTTAGCCAGGACTGAACAGCATTGTGCTGTGGCTGATTTATGCTACACTTAAACCAGAAAAGTAGTTATAAGACCTTCTGTATCACATCAGTCTGCCCTCGCGGTGCACATGCAACGCTTGAATGGAGTATCTCCGGAACTACAAATATGGGCCACTTGAGCATGATCTGAAGAGACTCAGTTCTATTTCTAGGGGCCATAACACGCTGCACATGGATCAGTGAGAAACCAGCAGTGTTCACACAGTATCAGGGGGAGGTTACAGAGTCGACGAAGTCAAACTGCATCGAGCCAAGCCGTGGTAATGCCTCAAATCATAAGCACCATTACCAACAGGAGGGTGTGAAACAAAAACAAGCAGAGCCAAGGAACACAAATCTGTAACATTCCCGAACACCCAAGGAAGGAGCAGTCACTGCTTTGAACAGTTCTGCCAGCACACTCAAAACCACAGAAATGCCAAAGCGCTCCTCAACCAGTTACAAAATCACAGAAATAGTGAGTACCATGGGATGTGCAGCCCAGATAAACAGCCACGAAACATTTCAGAGAGTATTTATGCCTGGAGAGCACACAGTGCTCCTCCGGACTAATACAAAGGAGGAGAGATGTTAGCAAATGTCTTGGCCCACTGCACCCAGCCTGCTAAAACCAGAGATGTCTGTCTTTCCAGAGGTCTTCCTTGGCTCCCTTTTCCTTACACAAGACTAAGACACCTGCCCCACAACTACCTGACACTTTCTAAAAGCAGCAGCTGAAACAAAGAAAGATTGGGAAGAATTCCTTTGTTATGGTCAAAAGCGTAAGCCACTTCTGCTTGGCTTCTGCTAGGAATCAAAAAACACAGCAAATCTACTTAAAAAACAACTGCGAAGTGCTAATGTAATGCTGTATTGTCTGAAAGACAGTTATTACAATCAAGACAGCTCTGGCTTACTCTGCAATCTTCTAATGAGAGACACTGGCAAATGCTAGTCCAGATTTTTTTGGCAAACACTTTCATTATTTTTCACTTTATGCATAAATCAGATTAGGCACAAGCACCAGCTTCATCGGCTGGGCCTCTTAAAAGTCAAATGGGCAACTCCTGCAAAGGCGAGATGTTAAAAGTATTTTAATATTATGCTATTACTGGCATTTTTCTTGTGAGATTGAAAACTGCCTTGATTTAGTGCTTCAAGAGCGATACACAAAACTGCTCTGTGTTTAAGCAGTCAGAAGCATTTGTCTCCTTAAACAAGACATTATGATCATTCCTTTTGTAGCTTACTAAAATAAGATTCCAGAAAAACTCCTCTCTAAGTAAGGGTAAACAACATGGTGGCTTGATCACAGCATACTGCCAGAACAATCACACTTATAATCTTAGCACTGACAGCATATTTAGCAATCTCAGTCACAATTACTTTGGTCTCATTTCACACTATCCTTAGGATGATGATTCTGAGGATGTGAGAGAGAAATCAGGAACTCTTTCCAGAGATACGACTGCAACTTGGCAGCACAGACTGAGGAATCAGAGAAGTCCATGGAAGGAAATGTAAAGGAACATTATTTTTGAACAAAACTGTGTATTTTTAAATGCTTATTTGTGAGCATTTTTTCTCAATACCTCCCTGGAAGAACATCAGGCAGCAGCTGGAGGTGCTTCTGCAGCACTTGTGAAATGAAGCCACAAGGCTACACAGTAATACCAGCCAATTTTCCTAATGCTTAGTTCTTATTTTTATGACATATATATTTGCCACTAGTAAAAACTGCAGTGTCTGAGGTTCCCGTGTCTAATTTCTGCCTGTTCTAATAAAAGCTCTTTCCAGTCTGGTAACCTGATGGGAAGTTTGGAGCATGGTTTGTTAAATCAGATCAGCGCAGGAGCTCTTACTTCAGTAACAGCCATTTCTGAGATCACTGAAAGCAGATACATGGTTGAAAATAATTTAAAAAGTAGCCTGGCTTCATATTTTTCTTAAGCAAAGTGTTAAAACACAAGCAACGAAATCTGAGGAATGTAATCAAAAAGAAACACCTTCTTTTACATTAGAAATACTCTGAACTGCTGTCTGCGTTGTTTCATCGTTTTTGCCATTAAATCAGACACTTCTTCTAAATCAAGCCCTTGGGAAGTAAGAGACAAAAGTGATGAGAATGCAATGTGTGAATATAAAAGTGGAGCATGTGTTTTATAACTAGTTCTATTCAAAGATCAAGGGAAATGTCACTGTTTATAGCCATCAGTAAAGAATCAATGTAATTATATTTGTAGTATCAATTCAGGTCATTAGTCTAATACATACACCGTAAAGCCACAATTACAATTTACATCTGCATTGAATGGTGCATTTACCTCTTAACCTTATGTAAAAAAACAAAACAAAACCCTTTTACCCCTGCCCCATTATTTCAACCTCGAAGCAAGATGCAGTTCAGCCACTCATATCAAGTCAAACTAACGAAGTGCAACTGGATTTGCTCTGAAACCTCAGATATCTGGGTTCAGAAGTGAAACCAGGGCACCAGGACTTCACACCTTTGAGACCTGGATGCAAGTAAAAAACCTTCGTCTCAGGGGAAGAGAAGAATTCCCAGAATTGGAGCAATTCCCACTTCAAAAAAAAAATGTAAGAACACTGCACCTGGATACCTTCCCCCTGCCCGTGCGAACCCACCCACTGCCAGCTCATTACTTTTTGGGAAGATTGAATTTCAGAGGATACAGGATGTGCTCTTCTGGTGCGCTGCTCAAAACCCAGTCTCTGCTGCTACCAACACCAAAATACAGTGCTCTGCAAACCAACTGCGTAAAAGAGAAATAGCACAACAGCCCCGAAACCTCCCTCCATGGCTCAGAACACTGTGAAGGTTAAAATTAAGGGTATTAACTCAGTAATGTTTTTGTGGCATCATCAAGGATCCACCAAGAGGAACAAGCACCGGATTGTTTCAGCACTCACGCGCAATCTAACAATTAATGTGACTCTGAGTCAACACCACCACCACAATATGGAAAACCCCATACATGTTTCAGCAGTGGACTTCCTGCTAGGAGCTGGTTCTTGGTTTTACTCCATACAGTCTTCACCTATAGTCAGCTTCAAACTTCAGTATAAATTAAAATCCTATTTTGCACAAGAGTGCACCTCCTCCTTCAGGAGCCCATCAACACCCAGTAAGCACACACAAAATTACATGGAGATAAAAACGTTCTTATAAACTTAGAAGGCACTGAAAATCCTTTTTGACAGATTTTACCAAAAGTGAAGGGCACAGGAGCTGCGCTTGTTCAATGGGCATCCAACTTTTCCCATTCAGAGAACTTTCCTGCAGTTTCAGAATGGAGACACTTACCTAGAGAAAAACAAGGAAAAGAAAAAAGTACAATAAAGGACACATGAGGCAGAGCTGAAACTTCTGAGGAAGTTTTGCTTTTTAAATGATGAGATTGCAGCAGACAGAATTTCATTATAGATTAAAATTACATATCATAAATACTTCATTGCAGGAAGGTTTCATTGATAAACAGATAGCAAGCATTAATACACCATTAAAGCACATTTTTCAGAATGACTAAGTAAGTTTAAAAAGTTCAACAAAACTGGAAATTGCTGATGCTTATCATAACTTTCAGCAGGGATTTGTTAATACTCCCAATTCAGGTTTAATCAACTCCTTGTACACCAGAGCTGGTAAAGCAAGCCCCAAGTCCGGACTTACAAATGCATACAACACCAGACAAGCTGATACCAAAGTAAAACCTAAATATTAAGGTTCAAATTCAGAGTGTAACCCAATTCAGTCATTTTAAAACACCAGCTCCACCTTCAGAATCCCTGTCCCAGCAATGAAGATCAGAAACAGCACCCAGAGCAAGGGCTGAGCATAATGAGGTAAAGCACAAAACATGAAATTCACAGGCAAGAAGAATAGGGAAGAATCCCATAGGCAGAAAATAAATAAAATGGTTTTAATTTACTGCTGAATTTATTTCATCTGCCCAAAGTATTTTGTAATCAGAGCTGGTAGAAATCTGGGAGAGAAGCTCAGCATTTGTGGCTTACATTCATTAATCCTCCCATTCCAGACAGAATCTTAGCACAGATTTAAGTCCCAGTGACAAAACTGGACTTAAGCAGACATGGAAGTTGAACATCAGCTTACAGGCTACCTGGAAGGGAATTCTAATGGCTTACATCACTCCCATGCATTTCTCTTCCAAACAGGCTAATATTTCTAAGTTAAAGGAAAAAAGGAAAAAGTCTGCAATACTATTTTTATCCTTCTAAGCCTTCGGGACAAATGCTTTACAGACCTTCCAGTCTCACAGAGTGCAATTTATAAAGATTAGAGATTAACATTTATAGAAAAATGCCTTTTCCCAATACTGTAGAGATGCCATAAAAGTAATACTTTTCATTATAATACCACTTTATGGTACATGAGAGCTTTAGTACCCCACAGGTCTTTTCCTTCTCAGTATCTTGAGGGGAAAGAACAGAGATTGCAAAAAATAGATTCTTCTTTCTTTCTTTTTCCAGCTCAGCAAATATATATCATTAGTTCAGCCCCTTCAAGGTGAGCTTTGTTGTGAAGAGAGATAAGGCCCAAAGCAGAGGCAAGGTTTGAACAAAATTAGTCATTGTATATGCATTTTTATCCATTTTGACAATACAGAATTTTAATGAAGGAATGCTACAAGGATTCTGCTCTGAAACAAGCACTTTAATTCTCTTTGTAATTCAGAAAGCAAGTTTAAGTAATGAGTTTATAATTTTTAATTATCACGGAAGAATCCTTACGTTCTTTTTTCCTTTATTACCCCAGTATCTCCTATCAGAAATTTAATTTTCAACCTAGGCAATAATATTTTTCATTATTTGGCAAATAAAAAACATTACAAAGAACAAATCAGAGAGGGGCAAACGCATGAAATGGCATCATCTAGAGAAGCTTTGCTTCAGTTTTGCATCCAAGCAATGTTTAAAATTTTGCAGAGATTGCAACAAGTGTATTTCAGCCTTTATTCTTCTAACATGATGGCTCTCTACTCAGTGTCAGTGACCACAGCCTGTACAGCCACATCTAGGCTCAGCTACGCATTCACTGGTTTTCATGTTGCACTACAAAGGGTTCAGGGCCCACAACCACTGTATCCACTGTGCCCTTCAGTGAAAACAAGAAAAATCAGAAAAAACACCAAGAAAAGGACTTCAAAGCATGCTGGGGACGACTGACTGGGCTTAGGAAGAGGTTGAACTGACAGGATGGGTTTACAGCTGGATCAGTGAGATAAATATTTGCAAAGCCTGCTCTCATGCTGGCTTCAACAGTTCTTGGATACCCAATACAATCCATCCTGACGCTGAAGGCAGCTGGGAGTTGGCAAGATTTGCTTTCAGCAACTGGCTCTGGTTTTGCAGGCTCTACATCCACCCTCATGATAAATCCTGTGAACTTTGACATGCAGTTTGTTATTTGGGTGAAACTCCAGCAGACAATAACACAGCCAACATCTCTTCATCGTTGCCCACGAAGAAGTTTAGAGTTTAGTACAGTCAAAAAAAAATAAAAATAAAACAATTCAAAAAAGTCTCAGAACTAATTATCTGCAATGTGTACATTTATTTTTACATCATTTTGGCACTTACCATCAAAGTACCACACTCATAAAAAATAGATTTACCTCCTATACAGATGATCTATTGCCACCACAGCCCGTGCTATTTCCTCAGAAGAAAATGAAAAGCTCCATTTGAAACTCACTTAGCAGCTGGTTATACTGCATTTCATACAGAAAGCAACACCCGTAAAGGTGAAAATGAATAATGATACATTTGTGAAGAAGTCACAAGAATGCAAATGCAAGACTTACGCAGAGCTCCGACACTCCATACTCCAGTCCTCTTAAGAGGTTATAAAATAATGCTCTGCGCACAGTGAAAAAGAAAATTCATTCCACCTGCTGCACAAAACCAAAGGAAATCCACCTTATAAAAGAAAAACAAATTAAACAAAGCAGGAGATCTAGCAGGCCTGTAATTCATTAGGAGCAGCCTGTAGGTCCCTCAGGAGCAACCCAGCACTCTGCAGAGCTAGGAAATGTGTAGTTAGAGGAAACAGAGACTGGAATTACCTGAAAATTTGCAAATCCAAAGAACAGTTCCATTGTTTAATTCGTTTTCACATTTCAGTTGGCTTTGGTAGTTGTCTCCTCCCTTGTACTTCACCCGGAAATTGGCCCTACTCCTGTCTCCTCATCAGTCCAGCCTCCTCTTGCTCCACAGCTTGTTTTATCCCCAGCCCATCCTCACCTCCACACCAGCCACAACCTCCTTTGCCCAGCCCTTTGGTTCCCTCTGGATCACCAGTTGCAATTTTTTTGGACCCTCTCCTGGCATGTCTGTGGTGCTCCAACATCTGTGCCTTCCTAACGCAGAAAGCCAAACCACATCACACTCTCACAATGAAAGAGCAGACTTGGCCTTTTCTTCTTTCTGAATGGCTTCAACCCATCCACCAAATGATGGTCAATGTGGTCATTAAAGATTTAACTTCCTGCTAACATCACTGAGGCTGTCAGAAGTGAGCCAAGATACCAAAGAAATGGTCAAAGGGTAGCAGTGTCAAAAGCAAGTGCAAGCGGGTGTGTTTTGTAGAGAAAAAAACTTGTTCTTGATATTTTGTCCCATCTTCCCAGTTTTATAAAGAGGTCTCAGCTCTTTCTTCTCCAACAGAGCTTGACCACAGACTGATAAGCAAAAAAAGCAAACACATCCTTGTCCAGCAGAGAAGCTGCTATGCATGAAGTTAGATTGAGACAAGCCCCATCAGGAAAATAAGCTGTGTGGAACAGAGTGGACTTGGTCTGAAAACTCCAGCGGTAAACATCTGAGCCGAGTTTACAGTCCAATAGCAATACAAATGGCGCTGAACACCTCTCTGAAACTCAAGCTCGTCAGACTGAAAACTTGCATGAGGATTTGTGTGCAAGATTACCCATGAGACGACGGGAGCAGTCAGTTTGGGGTGGGTTGCTAAAGCAGAACAATGAAGTTTAACAGGCAGGGACAGGAAAGCTTTTGGACTCCAGGCACACACAGCACATCAGCCGTGTAGGATAAAAACAATCCCCTAGCAAGGCTCAGGTTACTCCTTGATGTACGCACAATATGAAATATGCTAGTTGCATTTTAAATTTTTAATGCATCCCATGTTCACAGAATTTCTTATTTTTGCTAAAAGGGAGCTTCCAGGCAACGTTGCTGCCTGTACACCTTGAAACACACAATCTCTTTTTTAACAACCACAGCCACTTGGGTGATGCATGTTAAGAAAGTCTGGTCGCTTCCAGCTCCTGGGATAAAATAGGGCAGGAGAGAAGAACATAAGAAGAGTAATCCCCACCAGCTGGAATAACATCTAAAATCAGCTTTTGTAACCCATATTTTTCAACCTGTCCTTCCATTAAAGCCCCCAGTTCAGATGAGAAGTACAGAACAGTATACGAGTGCAGCTATAAAGATGTTCTGGCATCTGAAATAGGTGATAAAAGCACCAGGGGAAAGCAAAACTTCCAGGCACCTCACTCTCAGACAAAAGGGAATCATTCTCTGAAATGAAATGAACTGATGGGGACAAATGTGGTCAGGGTCACAGGGAATGATCTACTTCTTACAAAGGTGTGTAGTGATAGGACAAGAGGGAATGGCTTTAAACTGACAGAGAGGAGATTTAGGTTATCTATTAAGAGGAAATTCTTTACTATCAGGATGGTGAAGCACTAGCACTTGGTGCCCAGAGAAGCTGTGGCTGCCCCATCCGTGGCAGTGTCCAAGGCCAGGTTGGACACAGGGGCTTGGAGCAAGCTGCTCCAGTGGAAGGTGTCCCTGCCCGTGGCAGGGGTTGGAGCTGGATGAGCTTTAAGGTCACTTCAACCCAAACCAGTCTGTGATTCTGCTCCCATGTCTCAAGGGCTGTGGAGCACGACTGAAATAAGGAGGACATACAGAGATGTGTGGATTGTATTGAAAATATGTTCCTGCCAGGAAACAAAGCATAAACTAACCCATTCTCCACACCTGCAGTGACTTAAGGGAAAACATATAGATCTTAAACCAATTCCAACTCCTTAAATTCCCATTCTGTAATGGTAAAGGCTTAGCAAGCATTAAGAAAAAAAGTACTTGGGATTTGTGTCTGTCATGAAAGATCTACGGTTCCCAAAGGAGAACCTGTACACCAAGACAGGGTAAAGTGTAAAAAAGGGGCCCCATTTGAGCAGTGATGCACTTTCATCTTCTGAGGAAGATAACAAATGAGCTCAGAATCATTTCACTACATTGTAAGAACTGCCATTTTACACATAAAGCCCGACTAACTTGTCGCTGAATCGGATAAAGACTTCTGGTCAGAAATAGGTCAGGTGGACCAGAATTAGCAGGTACAAAGGAAAACAAGGATAAGAGCAATGAGGGAAGAAGTGCAGCATCATTTGGTATCAGTGCCATGCACTGTGGGCTCCTCCAGAGAATAATATGTGACAGTTAAAAGACCACAATTTTCTCCCTAACCTACAAAAAAAAAAATCCTTTTTGCCTAAAGAATTATTAATTTTTCAATGTCTGTTAAAAAAAAGGGAGCAAAAAGGGAAAAAACCTCCACCTGTCAGTCAGAAAACCCACAGCAATCTTTACCACTACACCTTCAAGACATCCGCCCAACAAATGTGCACACATAGCAGATCCCTTTGCAATAGCTACTGCAAC
This sequence comes from Psittacus erithacus, assembly GCA_009867235.2. Classification (NCBI taxonomy): domain Eukaryota; kingdom Metazoa; phylum Chordata; class Aves; order Psittaciformes; family Psittacidae; genus Psittacus; species Psittacus erithacus. The sequence goes on along the minus strand of WYDI02033329.1, from coordinate 39,071 downwards.
TGATCCCCCTGAGATAAATGCTAAAAACCTGAGCCAAATTATAATGGGACTTTGTATAGCAGGGCAACATAACATACAATTACTGTAACCTTGCCCTGAGGCACTTCCCAGGGAGATGAAAAAAAAAAATAGCCTGCATTTAAGTATTTAACAGTTTTTCTTAAGAGCAGAAAAAGACATGGCTCGTTTTCCTTCCCCTTCCAACACCAGCAGTGCTGGGCTGTATTAATCAGACAGGGAAATTGAATGATGGATCCCCTTCATGAAGGACAGGCTTGTAGGGCAGACACTGGACGCATGCACTGGTTGCAGGCACTAGTTTCCTTCTCTCATGAGTGTAAAGCAGTAAAGTGCAGTACTGCAGCAGCTTGTTAGTAAATGAAAGAGGCAGATAAATAGTGGAAAGGAGTTGCTCCCTTAGGCCACCAACCAACCATGCTCCGTTCTGGAGCAACTCTGCAATGGTCTGCAGAAATCAGTTCCCTAAGGACCACAGTGAGGATCACAAGTAATCCCTGACACCATCCCCATGGTGTCTGCTCGTTAATCACATCCATACTTTGCAATACACCCAGAAACACCTTGTGCCTGAGGCATGACAAAAAGGCACGGCACTTGGCTCTTTATGTCTCTGGCAGAGAGATAGACCATTTCTTAACAGTAAGGGAAACCACAGCCACTCAGGTGGCTGAAAGACCAGGCAGAGCTTCCAGAGCTGTGTCTGCTAAGAATTGGTCTCTGTGATGACAAGAAGCCTTGCAGGACATAAGCACTGACACAGATTAATCTATCAATAAAATCTAATTTAGTTGTTTCTCCTAAAAGAGCTGTGAACTCCCATTCCCACCCAAATATGAAATGCTCAGTTATTAAGCTCACCTGGCTAATCCTCTGTTAGCACTTAATTCAGTCTTGTTCAATATCCCCAATATCACCTTAACAGTTGAGCAACCAACCAAAAGAATGGCATTACTCTTAGGAACTCTTAAAGCAAAATAGTGTTTATCTCCTTTTTTTTTGTAACTGGTAAAAAGGAATTTATCCCTATGGATAAAGATCATCCTATCTAGACAGCCGTCATAAAGTCTCTGCTGTGTACCACATAGCTTCATTACATGCATAGATATATAGAAGCCTGGTTTTGACAATATTACAGATACAATACCACACACTTTGTTCACATCTATCACACATTAATGTCAAGTTAGGCTTTGCAGCATATGGGCAAAGCCACACAGCTTTGTGTTTAAAGCAGTAAGTGCCCGGGCTGACTGGGATTGCAACATCTAGGTTTACTAGTGCCTCACTGGGACTTTCTGAACCTTGCTTCCTGGAGCAAATACACTTTCATTATGAGGCATACACACAGGAATGTATTCAGGGTTCTTCCCAGTCCAACCAGTATCAGACAGAAACACCACATCAGGAAGAGCAAGGTAAGCAATTAAATGCTCACACTGACGATCAAACCACAGGGAACACAACAGGGCCGGAGCAGGAAGGAAGGCGGCTTGTGTCTCATTTGCCAAGACCCAAAAAAACGCAGGTTAGATTGTGCATCTGAAACTTCAAGTCATCCTCAGCTGTGAAGTCAAACTGCTTGGGAAGGATACGCCAATTCATCTGGAAACCACACTTTCAGAGAAGTCAGAACTATATTGGGTGACCACAGCACATAAACTCAGCTGCAGGCATTTGGGATTGCTATCAATGCTCTAATTCAGTAGACCCAAGAAGCACACACTTGTGCATGTCAACCAAACCAAACATGAGAGGGAAAAAAACAAAATGCCCCAAAATCATAAAACACAACATCCCCCCAAACCTCTGATTCTTAGAATTAAACTCATTCCCCTTGTTTTTCAGGGAGGAGGGAAAGAACCACGTTTTAAAACTGCGCTGCTGTGACATCCCCTGAGTCCACAGGTGCTCACTTCACCGCTAAAGAGTAAAACCCTCGCCAGAGTTATCACATTAAAAATTAATCTTGCCAGTTTATACTCTATAATTGAGCTGCTCTTTGGGAGACAGCTATAACTGCAAAGAACCAGTCTGTGAAAAAAACATTTACAAACACAGTAGTATTACCATAAATATCTACTATTATTCCTTAAAAACAGGACTTTCTACTGCAGACATTGCCCCCACAGAGAAGCTCAGAAAGAAAATTTAAAGAAAGAATCTTTCCTCCTTAAAGATCCGAGTATGAAGCACCGAAAACTGTAATACTTTGTATCGCAGCACCATCCTCCTCAAGAGCTATTTTATGTAGGAACAGGCTTTGATACAAGAGGAATTAAAAGGACAGTATCAAACAGAAAAATTAGATACTATTTCATCTCATTGTCTCAAATGGTGCCATAAGCGGCACTTAAAATAATGGTAATTCAAGATTATTTTAATTATGTTTCATGCTATTTCAGGGTACCCTCATGAAGGACAGGGATAAAGCAGAAGGTCGTTGCAGTGGGCGCTGTCAGTGCTGCTCAACACCCCACACTGGCCATGCCGACCTGAACTTCCCACACTCTGCTATTAATTCCCTGTGGATACCTTTAACTCAAGGGCTCTCAACTCCCAGCATCCTGGACAAATTCCAACTGGATAATTAGATTGTGTCTAAAGTGCTTGTTTATTTCTGGAGTTTTAATTGGATAAATATGTACACTTTCTTTTCCGGATAGTCACAAATGCTGCTGAGCACTCTCCAGTACCTTCTGACAGTTCACTCTGCAGTTGACTCCTGCTGCTTCAGGTCAAACCAATTCTATCCTGTTCTAGTTCTACGCTGGCTAATAATCATCCACAGATTCCTATCAGCAGAAACAGTACAACTAAAAAGAGCAAAGGATTTCATCCTCCTTCAAAATTAGATCATAAAGCACTTACTAATCAATTTTTTCCCCTCAATGTTTATTAACAATTATGAAATTGCTCTGTCCTCAAACCTAGCAGCAAATTAATTCTTAGTGTACCACTTGCAAATTTCCTGCAAAATCCCATTATAATGCAGCCCTCAGTTTAATAAAACAGACTGTCACATATGAAATACGGTTTTCAGATTTCACTACCGTGCTCTAGAACAACATTTATTTTATCTGCAACTGGCCTGGGTTTGGCGACAGCAACCATCAGCTAAAATGCTAATATTAATTTATAGTTCCACATGGACACAAAGCCTGAAGAGGTGGTTTTAATCACACACAGGAGTATTCACACCTTCTTACAGGGTGTGAGCTCAGAGGTGTAGACCATAACCCAAGCTTACACTTAACTATTAGAGTCCCTGAATGACGAATAAGAGTCCTCTGGAAACTTAATGGACTATCTAAAGAACTTGGGTTCCCAACAGATGCCTGAATTGGATGCCAGTTTTGAGATGGTGTCAATGTCTCATGCTTTCTATTGGGTTAATTGAAAAATGTGTCTAAAGCTGGTAGATCTCTTGCGGCAGAGGGGGGAAACCTTCATGCTCTACTATTAAAGTCTACAGGTTCATAACTTTCTATATACTCACACAACTAAAGCACTAATTCCTGCATAAATATTTTCATAACTTTGACAACTACTTTAAAATAGGAAATAAAATTCTTGACTGCAGGCTTATTTTCCTGTTCGTAACACATTAAATACCTTAGGAAATCAAAAATTGATCCTTTGTGCAGTCACAGTTTCACACTCACAATTAAACAGCAGATTTTGATGTACAGGAAGCACATCAGACAGGCAATTAATTGCCTTTATAGCACAGAATACTCTGCACCAAGAAAACTGAAGATACTGTTTCTACTGAGTATTACTAAATCCATTAGAAATAGAGCAGAGCATTTCCACTGTCCCTCTCAAACTCCAGATATCCTACAAAGAAAGTATTTAGCCCAGAATGGATAAAACCCATAAACACTGAATCGTCATCATCACATTCTGGATGATCTTCATCTAATTTAATCAGCCTAAATTAGGACCAGTGCTGCTGAAAAGCATGTGTTAATGTAGTAAAGGCATCACCATCTGCATCAGGTCCAGTAGATAAAAGGGCTCTGAGGCACATCATGCTACAGGAAAAGAAGCATCAGTGATGAACATCATTTTCTCATTTTAAACATTAAAACAGGCCACAGGACTTTGCTCTTTCTAACTGGGACTGAAGAGGCAATTTGAAAGGTTGATTAAATGACTGACATGTAAGGGGGACATGGTGCAGTGTCTGTAGAATAAGGTCTGTCCACGGAAAGACACGGTCATATGTCTGCAGGCAGCAACAAGAGCAGGACTAAAGGCACATCAACTTAAGGACATTCAGGAAAGCTGAGGGAAATCACCTAATGGTGCGCAGTCAATGTGCAGGAGTCGCAGCACATTAAGCCCCAGTATGAATGCTCCCACGAGAGCAGTCGTCCTCCTCCTGGGTTTTAACTTTAAAGCAGTTTTTCTCCTGAATGTCAATATCCACACACCATTTATTGTGCTTTAACTTGTGCTTCACACTCATCACAGAAAAGCTTTCTGGAACTTCTTAAAGCAAACAAGGCAGGTGGTTTTACAGCACACATCTCACAACTGTTGTTTTTCAGCTTCTCCTTATGGAAGATTATTTGATTTTAAAGGTACTGCTGGTCATACAGCAGATGTGATGGAAAGCAGTCAACTCCATCATTTCTAGCTAGGGAGCTCTCTGCTGCTCAGTCTTCATGAGCATCAGTTTAAGAAATTTAATAAAATACAGCAGGACTTCTGCGGTTTACCTGACTTGGATACAAGAGTGGTGGACAGCAGCATATCTGGAGTCACAAACTCTGACCCGGCTCCTTCGGATCTGCACTTCTGTCCCCATAAAATTTAAAAGGAATCTTACCTATCTTCAAAGGTACCAGCATGTCATCAGCACAGCTCCTGACCCTGAACATTCTGCAGGCCGCTCATTTCCATTACAATTTGTAGAAGTGTAGGTGAATTTAAAAACGAGACTTTTAATATTGACAACTTAGATTTTACACAGAATTTATGTGCATGTACAGACAAAACTCTTCCCTTGTTGTATCTACAAATACATCGACTGATGTATAAACACCCACATGACTTTTGTTAGATTTCTGCCTCACATGCTTTTATATCACTTATTAAAATAACTATCAATTGTATAAGATTCAACCCAGCATTTAAAACAAGCTGGTCAAGAAACTGAAAACCATATGGACAAGACTGAGATTTTTTCATACGAGCCATTCAGGAGGGAAAAAGAAATCCATATGTTTACTGCAAGCTTGGATTCCTACTACATCTTGAAGTGCTCAGTAATTCCATAAAAGCTCTGCAGGTGAGAAACGCATTCTGCCGCGCAGCTACTAAGACTGTCCTCTATTGTAAAGGCTACAGGAGCAGTTCTTTGAAACAGAAAACAGAAAGTGCTCAAGGCATTAAAAAATAATATTTGAAAAATAAAAAAAGGCGGCATTAGATGTTGCAAACAATCATAATTATGATTTAAAGAGAGGTTTTGATTGCTTAACCTAAGTTACCTCGGGCATGATGATTACCAAATTCATAACTCTTCCCCATCATAGAGCAAATTGAAAAGTCTTAATAATCTAAAAAATATTGCAGTACCTTTTTCTGTTCGGAGTGAATCAATGATATTTATAGCCCCGAAGGTATCAAATTTCTTTTGTATCTAAGAACACCAATAATAACGTACAATTCCATTATCGAAATGCATCTCAAGAAAGTGAGCACTGCGAAGATTACAAAAAAGGAGAAAGTCAAAACTCAGTACTTGTGATTCCAAGAAAACCTGCCAATCTTCTCCCCACCAAATGGAGCAATCAAATAATCTCAGATGTTCGAAGTTCACCGTATAAAAATGGGATGAAAAAACTAAGACGGGTAACCATCCCAATGTTTCATATCGTTTGACAAGAAAACCTACAGCCTAACTCTACCAAAAAAAAAATATTCTGAGCAAACCAGACTTGATTAATATATATATATATACACACACATAAGAAATGAGCAGAAAATAGCAGAGATTCTGAGATCCAATTTAATCTGGAGACAGAAACATTCCCCAGAATCACAGAATGGTTTGGGTTGGAAAGGACATTAAGATCACCTACTTCCAACCCCCCCTGCAATGGGCAGAGCCACCACACACTAGACCATGCTGCCCAAGGCTTTGTCCAACCTGACCTTGAACACTGACAGGGATGGGGCATTTGCCACTTCTCTGGGCAACCTGTTCCAGTGCCTCACCACCCTCACAGTAAAGAACTTCTTCCTTACATCTAATCTGAACTTCCTCTGTTTAAATTTAAACCCATTACCCCTTGTCCTATCACTACAGTGCCTGATGAAGAGTCCCTCTCCAGCATCCTTGTAGGCTCCCTTTAAATATTGGAAAGCTATTGTGAGGTCTCCACGCAGAAAGTGTCTGGCCTAATAACTCCGCAGACCTTCAGTAAAACATTTTTTTGCCTGTAAGCTCATTCTCTGGTTGCTCCCCGGCTTTATTCTCCCACCTACGAAGAGTGTCCTCAGGCATCATCCAGCAGTTACAGAGGGGACCTATGGGAGCCATTAAAGTAATTAGAACCGTTTGACTGTCAGCAGCAGATGATGCCATGGAGGACATCACATCCCTACCCTACTGTTAATATGAGATGTTAATTTTGTGATATCTTTTCTTTTGTGTTCTTTCTACATTAACTATATGAAGCAGAGCCCAAGAGAAAAGACCTACAAAGATCTCAGCAAGCAGGATATCAAAATAGGGAGGGAGTTGGAACTAGATGATCTTTAGGTTCCCTTCTGGTCCAAACTATCCTATGAATTTATGATTCTAAAACATTGGCATGCAAGTGTTTGTAACTTTAAACTACTTAGCATCTTTTTTTGCAGGACTTTTAAATACCTAGTAAGGCAGTCAACTCACTCAGATAACAGGCATTTAAACATGGGACAAGTAAGTTTTTCAAGTGCTTCTGAAAAATCAGCAGCTAGCTTGATTCTGGTTTTCAAGGATGAAAATACTGCCTTAGCTGAAGGCTACCACAGGCACAACGCAAATTCCAGATGGTGCCAAAACCAAGCTCAGCACCTGAGCCCAACACAAGGTTTAAGCTCACCTGTGTTCTGAGGCAACACACGCCACGGAGTCCACCATGCTTGCTACTGAGCTTGGACACAACCAAGACAAGAGCTATCAAGAGCTTTAATAAAGGAGAAATTTCATATTCAGATGAACAACAAACATTTGGGCACAGCTAAGTAAAAGGCGCTGCTTACATTACCAATAACAACTAAAAAATGTGCCAGTGCGTTCAAGATACCCAAGGGGACAGTGTTCTTGCCCCACATTTTCTGGGTCAAAGTGTAAAGCAAGCATAAGAAAGGAAAAACAAACATAACAAATCAGTACTTCATGAACTATAAGAAATATTGCTGGCCTTCTAGAATAATAACCCATTACTTTTAAATTGTGAGAAGTCATTACACTGTAGAGGAAAAAAGATCCTGGATATCAGAAAGGGCTACCACAAATCCATATGCAGTATGAATTCATTTTCTTTCTCTTTATACTTTGCTATTCTTAGACAGATAACGGCTTCATGAGACCAGATTTATTGTCTGTATGTATCAAAATAGGAATGTGCTCTTACGTTTCAAAGCATTAAATGAGATTTACTCCACAGTAACTTCATTCTGACTTACCAAAGCAGGATTTTCCATGCCCGGCACTTCTGTCACAATAGAAAATCTTCTCCAAGAAATGCAGAGCTTAGTGGAAAAGTTACTATTACTAGTGTCTGGATACTCAATATTGACAGCCCAGGCCATTAAATGTAACTAGTCTATGACTAGAACTGTCTGGAGAAAATAATGGATTAAGGAAGTGGAACCAGCGAAGTACAGCTAAAAGATGCTAGCGCTGTTCTCAGGACTCCTGCAGACTCGGCATCGCAAGCTGCACCACAACCATCCCTGCAGCCAAGTCTGCCCAGCAACAGGGCAGGGCGTGATAGGCACTGTGCTGGTTTTGGCTGGGACAGAATTCATGTTCTTCACAGTAGATAGTATTGAGCTCTGGTCAGGATTTGTGCTGAAAACAGCGCTGATAACACAGGAGTGTTTTAGGTGACTTCCAGCCTCAACTACTCCACAGTTCTGTGAACTCCAACACATCTGCTGTTCGCATATACGAGTACTACTTACACAACATTTAGTAACTATATCCTTAGCTATGTAGAGATTTTGAATCCAATTTAGGAGAATGATAAAACATCATAGATTTTAATAGGTCATCACAGTGACAGTCTGGTCAATACAACCCCTGACTCATTACTCATATTGCATTTCCTGTTCTCAGAAAATAAATCATGCCAAAGTAACATGGAAGTGCTCTATGCATTTTTAACTGTTGTATTAAAAAAGTAAAAATTGAAAGTTGTTTCATAACATTTCTGTGAAAGAAAGACTTTATTTCTCATATAACAAAACCCAGGAGAAACTCAGAGACAGCTTATAAAGTGATTTCTGAAGGCTATATGTAGCTAGGATTAATTGGCATCACATCGGCAAAAAATACTAAAAGAGCAACAATAGGAAATCTACGCAGCACGCAAAGCAGCTTGGCCACTCTTCCATCAATTTACTCACAGCGGATAGGAAAATTCAGATTCATATTTTTGGATGTCTGTACAGCCTGGACCCCTTATCGGCATTTCCTGTCAGGTGCTGCCCAGTACCTACTTGTTACTTGTTTCACTGCTCCATAAAGGTCTGCAATATTAAAGTATATGCAAATAGCTACAAAATCATGCAGCTGGAAGTAGAAACAAGCTGTGTAAATCACTTTAAATACATGCAGTTATGGAGAGATGTTGCTCCATGCAAGCAGCATTTCTGCTCTGATTTGCTTCTTTAGCATACTTGGGGATGGACCAGTACCCACTGCAAGATACACAGGACACTTGAATATCTCGATCCTTTACCACTTACAATCAAAGCTTCCTTTATCCCAGACCCCAGCTCCAATAGTTGCGTGTTTTGCCTATTACAACAGGGCCCAGCAGTGTTTGACTTCATCCAACTATTTTCTTACTAATATTATTTTAAGGAGTTTATATAATAACAGACTGTTCAATATATGCTCCATAATGGCTCACGCAGCCTGTCTTTGACAGTGGGGTTATCACATCCATTTGGTAAGTTTCATGGGAATCTATAACATTCCCCTGAATGATCATCCAAAGAACAGGCTGCAAGGGAATGAGGTCTTCCTGAGGAGCACATTATAGAGGCAGCTTTTATGATACACATTAATGGAGGTCAAAGGCAAGGCTACTGTTCTCATCTATGGAGGGAAAACACTAGATCATAATGATGGCATGAGAATGATGAAAATAATAAAGCCATTCCCCTGGTTCAGGCAAGATTAGCACATTCTGCCCAGTTAAGTCCCTTTCGCTATAAAAAGTGCTGCCTAAAGGCGCCTTTAAGTATAGATTTGCAGACAGTGTAGAACTAGGCATGTGTACTGTATCAATTGCAGAAGGTGACTTTCTGCCTAGAAGATACTTGGAATAGATGCCCCATTCAGAGCAGAAAATCAGTTCAGTGCTCACGGCACTTCTTGATTAAGAAGTCATGGCTCTTTAGAGCAAACAAACAACTCCAAAGTAGACCAAAGGCTAAACAACAGTAATTTTTAATTCCTGGCTTATATTAGGAATTTTTATATGCTACTCACATGCTCAATGTCAGTTCAAGTTCCTTTTGAGCTTGTAGATACAAGCACTGACCCATGTCTTTGAGGTCATGTTAACCCCTGTTGAGTGCGTAATTGCTACTCACATAATTCTGTTCAAAATTACTTTAAGATAAAAGAAAAAAATAGCCACGTAGAATCAAACAAGACTGCTTCCTATTAAATGGCTGTCAGTTCCACCAGATCTGCACCAACATTAGCTCAAAGGTGGTCATTCCTGGATGCTTGAATAGCAGCATTCATGCTTGGGCAGCGCTGGAAACCTTTAGCTTTGTTCTGATCCTGTCTCATTCCCTGAATGAGTATTGCATGCTGTACCTAGTGACTTTGGTTTCATACCTTCATTCATCTTTGAATAAATGCTTCTGCTGGCAGAGAAGTACAAGTAACAGTGAAAATCACCTACTCCCTTATGGCAAACCAAAAACTTCTTGCCATTGAAGTTTGGAAAGAAAGAATCCAGACATATACACTATTTACACAGCCTTTTGTAAAAATTCACCTTTCAATGAACTGCCCACAGGCCTATTCCCAATGCTGTCCTAGCTCAGAAATCCCACTGGAATCAGCCAGGAAGAGACAGGTTTTAAACTGGGAGCAAATCAACCAGCTATTGCAGCAGCATAAAGTTGTGTTGTAGTGTGAGCTTTAAGCATTATGGTGAAAGCAGGTCAAAACCACTGCCCTAAGCAAAAGCAGCGCAGTGAGCAATAAGAAGCTGAGAACTCTTTTTGAAGAAAAAGGAGAATTATTGTCCTAATTTAGGAAGGTCCTCAACCTAGCAGAGGTACCTGCCAGCACTCTGATCTCAGCCGTATCAGTAAGTGGATAGGAGAGCACCCCAGCGTATTCCATACATATACATTAACTTTTAGCTAAAGGTATTAGAATGTGAAGGCTAGTATGCTGGATTTTCCCATTTAAATAAGACAGAAAAAAGCCTGTCCCCTGAATATTCTTCTTGGGCATTCATTTCCATGCTCTGCAAGAGAACGCCTGCTCTGCTCCCACAGCAAATACCCCTGCCAGTGTTCAGCGCTCATGATCAAAGTTTCTCTTGGCTTTCAGTGGGGATTTGCATCCCAGCCTTTAGATGTAAAGGGGAGTTGAAGAAAAAAAAACCTAACACCGAAACCAAACCCCTTGTGTTTTGAAGACCTACAGTAACTCCAAAGACTTGCCCAATATATGCATTAAATTCTACATCTCCAGGCTTTAGCGTATTAAATAGGGAAAAAACACAAAAATGCATGACCTGGATGAAAGTATCACTCTTCTCTACTGTGTTCTCAAGTTTTTGAAGTTGGGAACTTTGTTTCTTAGTAAAACTTGTTTCGTAAGAACTCTCTCTCCACTGGATGAAAATCTACATCATTAAACTTCCCAATCTAGTTAAGTTTCACTATCCAGTTCTGCTCTGGAGAGATTCCTGATTCAACACAGTTATACTGTACTACTTTTGATGGTTGAGGCATTCAAATTAGCCATCAGACTGTTCACAAAGTTGTTATGAACATCTTGCAGCTCTTGTGCTAACTCACAAGTAGTAGATGTATCCAGGCCCACAGCTTCTAGCATTACACAAACCAACGAACCTTTGCAAGCATTAAGCACTACAGAACTAAATATAATAAGACACTTTTAAAGTATTGTTTAATTCATACTAAGTGTGGTTTCTCACAGGTAGTTACGAACTGGTATGCACTGAATCAGAGCTCTGTTTGGCTCTATAAGGCTCAAATTTGACTCCCTGTACCCAAACCCTGGCACTCGTTTCTCCTAGGTCAGCTAACCCTTCTACAGATAAAGTTGGCAAAGCAGCACTCAGGGCTCACAGAGCTTCAAAACAAAATATCTATGGTCTTATAGAATGGTTCACTTTTACACTGGGCATATGAATATACTTCTATTCATATATATATACACACACAAAAACACGTACTCAAAATGTTATGCAGTTTTGAGTTAACAAAGAATGCATATCTTTAGCCTTTCAGAAACTGGAAAGAAGGGTTGGCAGATGGACAGATAAGATGCATGTTTAATGCATACTATTGCCAGTCTCCAAGTTTGAATGCAAAGGAAAAGATGCCCAGGCAAGACAGCATTCAGGGGGTTCTCTACATAAGAAAGATGTACCTAGCAATACCAGATAAAATGTCGTATTAGCACTGCTATGAGAAAACACTGTATGAACAGAAAAATATTCAACCTACTTAATGGCCAAAAGATAAAAACTATCAAACGTCAAAGTTTTCTCTTTCTGAAAATCTGAAAACATCTTTTTAGAAAACACTGACATATATTAAGGCTGCTCAAACACCTTCAAACACAGGCTAACAACTCCTGACAATTGGAAGGTGCGTGTCTGGTGTAACTGATGTCATGCCTCCTACAGAAGCGACACAGGCATGCGGAATGCAGACTGGAGCCTTATGAACCAAGTAGGAATTTGAGCCAAGAGTTCATTAAAACAATCTAAAGTGTATCCTCACAAATTTCACCAGTGATGTCAGCACACAACCTAGAACAGATCTGTCAAAAAGAGATTACCTGATTTCCTCCTTTTAACCAGTAAATTGGCTAAATCACAGTAATATTTGAGTGTCTTTCTAAAGGTCTATTAACCACGTCGCTGTTCTATAAGGAAAGGTTTTCCTCCTGCTGCATCTCTGAGTGCACAATCAGAAGCACTGTATGTCTGAATTCAATCCTGAATTGCAGAAAGCAGATTTGAATTTTAAAATTTGATCCAAACTCTCTCCTGCATGCACAGAACACAAACTACTGTCGGTCATATGGCCACAGAATATCCCGTGGAGACTACCCAGTGCATAAGCAGCGCTTTTAGGTGTGTATGTTTTGTTCAAATCAGCCGTTTTATTTTGTCAAATGGATCATCTTGTTGTAACAGCTTGTTCTGCTTCTTTCCTTGGTGCTTACCAGCTATGAAGTCAAATTCCAAGCATCAAGTCTATTCAGCCTCCTGCCCCTCCTTCCCACCTGCCCCACCGCCCCCAAAAAAAGGAGAGGGAAAAAAGCTTCCAGCTGACCACCCCGGAGTATCTAATCTAACAGGAAAAGGTGAACTTTATATGATGTGCCTTTTTTTGGCCAGGTGAATGGGAAGCCTGAGGGCACCAGAAAAGCAGGCCAAAACCCTTAACAAATCCATAAAGTGAAAAAAGCAGCATCTGCCTATGGAAAGATAGGAAGAGCAGTGTCGGATACAGACTGACACATCATAACCAGTGCTTATGTTTACTGCCAAAACCACTGCCCTCTGAAATTTCTAAGTAAATTTCACATTTCACCTCTTGATCACTTCAGCATTCTTCTCTTGTCCAAACGCCTCATCAAAAGGCATTACCATGACTTAAAAACTTCAGAGGAACATTACAGAAACTTAAACAGATCTACGAAACACAGCACTTATGTTAATTTTGAAACAGATTCTACTTACATGATATAAGGAACTATGTTCTGTGCCCTCAAAACTCACACCACCTCCCAGGGCCAGAATAAGAAAGCATGTTGAATAATTCCTCTCTTACCACTTACTATTGAAGTGGAAAGTAAATCTGCTGCTGTTCAATAAAATTCTTCCTTGAAATCACAAGTCTTTCAGTTACTCTTTCTGTCTCAGTGGCATTGAGTATTCCAGGTCACTGCACAGGTTAAGTGAACAACCTCACAAATGCAGAAATAACACAAACTGAGATTGTTCCAATTTCCCCACAGTAGCACTTTTAAAAGAAAGAAAATAATCAGATCTACCATCTCCTTCCCAACCCGCACCCCTTGCCTTTTATTTAAGGCTTTGGTATTTATGGCCTCCTTAATATGACTGGCTCCCCTTCAGCATGCATTCCGCAGTCAACTGTTCTCATCTGCAGCATCCCCACTCTTTCCAAGCATTCCTGTTAGGAAGTGCCTGCTTTCAGAACCAGTCGGATCTCATCAGTTTTTGACTAAAGCTCTTTCCAATAATGGATTTGCTGAGTTCTGACACTTAATACGGGTTTGGGATTTCTTCTACACACATGCTATTTCTCCCTCTCTAAGTAGTTTATTAACCCCACACAACTGCCAATTAAGAGATTTTCTCCTTGAGAAGGAACATTCTATGAAACCCATTTAATTACAGAAAAATGCATAGCTTAAATACAACAGCCTCCTTTCCTGTTAATTCAGCGGTGGTGAATTTTGCATGCTCTATTTTATCCCCTGGTTATGGCATGAAGGAATGCTGGAAAATACTCTTCTTTAATTATTTAAAAGTTCCTGCAAGTTGGGTAAAACCTGACCATTTCACTCCTCTGGGGATTACTCCCATAAAGATCAGAAAGCACAACTTTGAGAAGCACCACAGGTGTTTATTCTAAGAGCATGCACAGGTCCCATGACTAACAGCTGAATGCTTACAAATACTTCTCATTTTATTGCTAGATACCCTCTTGTAAAAAGAAAAGTTATCTTCCATTTACAGGACAATTGTGAGACCAGGCTATTTGTCCAGGCTGGCACAGAACTTGTGAATAAGTACAGGACCTAAACCCATCTCATCCCCTTGCAGGAAGCAAACACCTTGGTATCCTGCTCCCAAACTCCCAAAGAGACATAGTCCCATAGTGCTCAAGAGACTTTTCCTCTTTCAAGATTTTCAAGACATCAAAGAAGGAAAGAAGAAGAAAAAGAAGATTCACTTATCAAAAAGAGTGCAAAAATATTATTACTATGTTTACACAACTTTGCCAATTAAGCATAATTTGACCAGATGTAACAGCAGAAAAGTGTGGGTTTTTAAAAAACAAAGCAAAGCTAGTTTTGGTCCTAAGAGCATGTTCACAATACTAAAAAGCCACTCCCTTCTCAGGTTTGCTTTCCAAGTCTGATTCTAGCTGGTATAAATTGATGAAGTTGCTCTTGTTGTTCTTTTTATTTCCACTGTGTTCTCTGCAGAGTGTTCTCAGCATAAGGCCTAGTGATCGTGGTACTTTCTACATGAAGAGTGAGCATCCAGTTGATGACATAAGATAAGCAGAGTAATTAAGTCTCATATTTAGAGCTATGAACTCCGGAAAGAAATGTACGCAGATCATCAGGTACCAAAATCCAGCCTCTAATGAAAAAGAGATAATACAATTTGAATGCATTTATTCATAGGCAGCTGTGTTCATTACTGTACCCTTTCACTGTATGAAAAAATACAAGAGATAGACAACAGAACCCATACAGCAGTTTAATAAACAGTATTAGATGTAATAACCTTCCTGCCAGGCAATACATGGAAAATACACACCCTGCTATTGCTCTGGCTGTTCATTTCCATAATTTGCCAGCTTTCAGCATGCATCTACTGCAAACAGTTTCTTGGGGAACGCTTCTTCCTCGCTGCTGCTTACATCTGCCAGCAGGTGAGAAAAATTCAAAGTGCTGCTTGGTCAGCATGACCTCACTCAGAGACGAAGCAAATGAGCTGAACATACCTGCCCAGTGTGGTCCCTGTCAGACGGAGCCCTAAAGTAGCTTCTGAGCTCGAGTTTCCTACCGAGTAATGCAACACACAAATCACCAGGTGGCTCTATTATGTAGCAGTCATTACCAAAGAAATCCCAGCCTTGCATAAGCCTTTGCTTTCTTGTAGAGTAAGGCTGCATGATTATTTGAATAAAAATGCCCTGTTTCCCATGAAGACAGCTCCTGCGGCTTACGCCTTGTTGGGGACAAAAGAAATGATCTGAGATGCTGTTAACCTCTGGAAGGATATAAGAGAGTCTCAGATGAAGACAGAAAAGTGAATGGTGGCACTAATTGTTTAGTGCAGAATTCATCATGGTTACCGGCCTATAAACTCTGCCTTTGGTAAACTCATTTAAGGCATTTTCCTCTTCAGAGGCTGCAGTAGGATGACAAAGACGAGAACTGACCCTCTACACAATTTAAGGAGGGCGTCCTGCATTAAAACACAGCAATTAGTCATACAATGTCTTCTCAGTCATTTTATTGGCAATTGAAAGCAATTTGTCTCATATTTTGGTGATCATATTTTAGCTCAATGCATGTGCATAAAAGCAACAACTCACTGCATGTTACAAGTTTAACTACCCTAAGCTTGGAGCCTCTGCAGTATTATAGATGTACATAAAAAGTTCCTATTCTTCCATCCCAATTGAAAAGGAACATATTTTCCAAGCACATTATCTCCCTCCTCCAGACCCACTCACTAAAATTTGCAGCAGAAACAATTGGATTTGCATCCCCAGACTACATGAGGATGAGTAGGGAAGTCCAAATGCAAGCATCAAACTACTTCAAAACTGGTACCAGTACTAACTTTCTATACTGCTATTTTACCTATTCAAGTTAACACGATCACTGTCAGTGCAAAAAGCTGAACATCTACACAAGTCCTTAGCCGGCAGGACTTTATCAACAGTTGCAAAAGCAGCTGCCACAATTAATGTCAAGAAATTTTGAAAAGACAGGAATATGCAAAGCGAAGTATCCTTTTTTTTTTTATCTTTTCTTTTCCAGGCTGTAAAAGACCAGCTTTATACATCAGAGAAAACCACCCCTGGGTATTTGCAGACATACTACATCCAAGTCACTTGGCACACATTAATAAAGTAAGCCAATTTTCCAACAGTCATTAAGCACAGTGACTGGGAACACAGAAGCCACTCAAACTATAAAGGAAACCTCCAAGGACCAGAGATTAAACTCTATTTGCCTTAGGTCAAAAGATCTACCTCAGCCTCTCACAACCACTTGTGTACATCACAAAGCCATTGCACAATTCAGCAAAACTGGCAGCCAGAGGAGAAGTCCTCAATTCTAGAATGCCAGAGGGATTATAATTCAGAAGTGAGATGCTTCAACTCAGCTACATTAAGGAATATTCTTCCTCATTTCCATCTGCCTGTACTCAGATTGTAAGAACCTGATCCATTACATGGGCATCCAGGAATTGCACCAATACATAATAAGGAATCACCAGAACACGAATCCATCATTCTGCCCTCTTCTACATCAAAGTGTCCTTATCAGATCAAAACATGAGATCTATTTCAGTGGAAGGTTAGGTATCTGAGTGAGCTTCCTGGATTACCACCCAAGTCAAAATCTTGCCCTAGATGTACAAGATATAAATCACTAATATTCTCTCATGTTAAAGTGGTATTTTAATTGCACTGCATATTTTAATACACTCAATATAGGTTTTAGCTAAGTTGATTGTACTTCTTGATTTCTTTGTGGCATTTAGTCATTTATTATAAATTGACATGGTTAATCCTCAAAGTTTCATTTGCATTATCTTCATTTCCTTGCTTAATATAGACTTAGAATTTGACGGACATTTGCAGATATATGGACATTTACATAATATAGAAGACAGAACCTGATCATCCAACAGAGATGTCAGTGTACTAACACAAGAACTAGCATCACAGCAGGAAAACATAACCAAAACAAATGTCAGAAGAAAATCACCATATTAGAATTTGTACAGCACCTTTCAGACAAGATCCAACACTTGCAGGTTTATGGCTATTAGACAATTCAGAACATGCATCATGACAGAAGTCTTCATTTTTGTATGCAAGTGTTTCCACCAAAAAAATGCATCTGTATGCAAGAAGCGGATGTCAATTTTGGTACACGTGCTTTATAAGAACATAAAATGAAAATGCACTGTGCTTGCTCTGCCCTGTAACACCTGCTAATGCTCCCATCTCAGCAGTTATGAAAATCAAGCCCAGAGAAATAACCAGTGATTTCCATACCTTCACTTGAACAGAAAATTCCTTAATTTTACACTGTAGGTGGTTGGTTTGGGTTTGTTTTTTTTTAATTGAAGAACATGAAAAGAACGATGATTCGACCAATGAAGAGCCCTTATAACTGACTCCTACAGTTCAGAAAGCACCTCAAGTTCACGCTGGCATTTAAACATCCCCAGAAGCTGCTCGCAGCCATATACATTATCCCTCCAAGAGCACCATTCTTTAAATATTTTTATTTGTATACAAAGATGTGAAAAGAGATCAGAATCTACCTGAACTGATAATAAGGATCAGCAGAAATACCCACACTGCATGAATCTACAGTACCCACTCTATCTATTAATTGCTACTCCATCATTTCATGCTCAAATTAAATCAGCCTCTTGATTGTCTATGCTGAATAAAGGCTAGAGTCTCCAGCAGGGATTTGGTCATGGGTTTCTGTTAGGCACCTGTGCTGTACCTTCGCTTCAGACAGTTGGCTAAAAATGCTTCAACACTGGCTATCCTCCAAACACCGTTTCTGGCTCACTTTGACTTCATGCCCACAAACCACCCAGTGTTAGCTTTTAAGAAAGGGATCCCTCGAATTTGTGTATACATTCTTCTTCCTGTGGCATCCCAGGAAAACCGCCTCAGCCCACGCTATCTTGTCTTTTCATATTGTTACCTTAATGAAGCGAAAGTGGTAACTTGTATAATAGAATATTAAAAGCTTTAATTATTTCCTTTTCCTCCAGTGTGACAGCATCTACGTGTTGTCATCAAACACCACCTCTGCTAAATCCACCCTTTTTCTTCTCAGCACACATCTGCTTTTGTGTGGAAAATCCTTGAAGAGCACTGCCAACATTAACACCTTTTACTCACACGGGACTGTAAGCCATAAACACAACACTGTCAATACAGTAATCCATCAGCACCCAAAACTCCCACCCCCAACTTTTCCAGTCTTCTTAATAAGCCATTAGTGACAATGACTCCACGTGTCACATTCACGGCAAACTACCAGGTACCTGCATATTTCTACTTAGTGGCTTTTAGGAAAAGTCATTCTCTCCTCTCCACTGCACTTAAAGTAAACTACTAGGACTCTGAAAGTTTGTTTCCTAATAATTTTGTCATACAGGGGCAGGAAAGCTGTTTCAGATGCTCCAGTGTTCTTATACAAACTACTCCCATACAACAAAGCTTTTCCTCTCATGACTTGCTTGTTGTTGGGTTTATTATGTTTTATTCTGTAGTTCGTTCTCAGGACATGCATATTCTCTTTGAATAGCAACTTAAACAAAAACCTGCTGCAATAATCACAGTACATTCCATTAAAAAAGAGCCTTTAACAATATCTGTGATCAAACCAATTTGGTTTGCCCTTTTTGAAATACTTCTGGAGCTCTCAGAAAACACACTGCATGCATTCATTTCCAAGCCAATGTAGCAAATAAAAATGAAAAATAACATTACATTATATATTTCAGGTGATGAGACATGAAAGGAGCACACATAAGTAACTGCACCTAGCTGGACAGTAAATGGCAAATAACTCCATCCTGCCCTTGTGTGTAAGACTCTTGATTTTCTATTTTGTATTATCTCTCATAAGAAATTAGAGAATATCTATGAAAAACAAATAACACCGCTGCTGTGCCAGAACCCAGCACTACCTCCTGCAATGTCTCCCAAGGAAAAAAATCAAAAAGCACCCAGAGAAGTCAATATAATTGGAATCACAGTTACCTGCAACAAGAAGTAGGTTGCTCAGTCTGAAAAGTAAACTCTGCAGCTGCAGCTTAGAAGCCAGTGACTGAGTTAGACACTGAACCAAAACCATCCTACCAGGAATTTTCCCAAAAGAATCCATTTTCAGAACCATTATTTTAACTCACAACACAAAGCTCACTCATTTGCCCATGGGACTTAGCCACACTGGCACGGACAGAGGACTGCAGAGCCACCTCAATATCTGTGACAGCAAAAGCAGGGTGCAGGTCTGGGTGCTCAAGACCAGGCAGGGAAGGACAGCACACACACCCCTACAGCAGGAGTCACTGCACTGCAGAGGAATGGGGAAAGCAGAAATGGAGAGGAAAAGTAAGGCTAGGAAGATCTGGACCTGCTCTTCAGATTTTTGATGTATATCAGCGACTTCAAAGGGCGAATGAAGCAGCATCAGTTTTCTATGACACAACTCACTCTTTTCCTACCATTATTGATAATTATTCCTCAGGTGCCCAAGGCTGGACGTGCAGTGCTTCCACACATTTTTAACCAATCCAGTTAATGCTTTTAAGGATTTCTTTAGTGTTTCATATTTAACCTTGAGTTTGGAAACTAATGGCAGAGAATCAAGATCGGCAGGTAAAGATAGCAGAGCTATTTGAGATTTCATAATTGGTACTACAGGTAACAGAGCAGTAATATTATTTATCTTGCTGACAAAAATGATTTGCAAAGGAGGAATAACACATCAACAACTACTTCAACTATTGTTCTTTAGCCTGATGGAGTCCGATCAGACAGACAGGACTGCAGGCACCTCCCTAAGACAATCAAAAAAAGCCAGTCACCTCAACTGCCAAGAGACATTGGAGCAGATTTCTGCTCTGAATCAAATGAACTCGAGTCTTCAGATATTTTTATTTTAATAACTTTGCCAGAGTGTCATCTTTTGAAATTAATGTCTGCTCCAGCAGTGTTCAGTTTTCCTTGTAAAACAATGACAGCTAATAGGAAAGCACTGTCATGTATTCTGACTAAAGGTAATGTATATGTGACAGCTGTGTGATCATCAGCAGGAAAGTATTTCCAAAAGACTAAAGGTATAATTAAAATGAGCCTGCAGCCCTAGCTTTAGGATTTAAATGCTTAAATGTTTTAGCTTGAAAGAACAATGGCTCCTTGAAGCTCCTTCACAAACAGTACTGACAGCCTGTCACTCCTTAACCAGTGCTCAGTAACAGTTGTGCAGGTCCGAGCACCAAGCAGCAGATTACACCTGATGATCCTTAAAACTGCACCAATGCTTCCAAGAGATCATCAGAGACAAACAGATTTTGCCTATCGTCTGAAGAAGATTATTCCAGTAATGAAGCATCTTTGGAAATAAAGCTAGCAAGAGACATGCAGTTCTTTAACTTGCTTTCCACATGCAGTTACTTCGTGTTATTGCACAGCAAAACCCTAAGTATGCTGTGTCCTGCCGCTGACACAGCATCTGTGCACATACGTGCAAACACCCAGCCTCCTCCACTATCCTGACCTCTTGTTTTCCATTGTAAAGCTAATCCCAGAACACATACAGACTTCTGAGGCAACAGGCAAGGCACAGGAATGAAGTCAGGCGCATATAAAAAAATAACATGCAACTACAGCCAGACAAGTGGGTTTTATTGAAACACAAGGCTTCACTCAAAAAGCATTAAAAGCTTTGGTTTTGCCACAAAAAGTGACTTCTCTCTTCATTTTGAAGATTATCCCTGAAAACTTTAAGTTTCTTTTTCACCAAACAGCTCCAGGTAAAGGGGTTCCCTTTCTAGTGAAGTACTTCACGCACAAAGCAGCATTCCTCCGTGGTCTCCTCACTCTGAAGATAAGATCATCCTCCCACTGAAGCTAGTGGCTTCAGGAACCACACAAGTACGAATGTGCTTCAGATTAAGATATTCTGCTCTTTCTCTTTTGAGAGAGAGAGAATGAAACAACAGTAGAATGGTAATTATTTGCATTAAAACAGAAACTCCAAGTCCCCATCACAATCAAAAAGCATGTAGATGTCTAGAGTGTCCTCCACCTAACTACCAGACAGAAGTCAACATGCATAGGATAGGCACCCAACTGGAGGCATATCCTAATAGACCATACTGCCCCATAAGAAAGACTGAATAAATAATATGGGAGATAGATAGTTTAATTGCTTCCCAATGTCACTGGAAGAGTTGTGGCTCCAAATGTTTCCAGGTCATGCTTCCTCATCTCCTTCACTTGTATCCTTTTATGATAATGCAAAATCAAACAGAACAACACAGGGGTTTTATAGAACAGATGTTTATTAGAAAAAGGTCAAGCACTCAGAAAAAGATCGAGCCTCCAGAAAGCAAGGCAATGCATCACCTGGCTGAAACTAAATATAACATTCTAATATGTTGCTAAACTGCCTCTAACCACACAGCTAAAAGAGATTCTTCTTTTCATTTTAGATTATATGATTCCTAAAAGAAAACACTGCTGTAAATATTTCCTTTAAATAAACACTTTTTGATGTGACAGATTTACTGATAATTAAAATAAATCCATCACAGCAAAGTAAGAAGGGGGAATACCAATCAAAGTATTTTCCTGTGATTTGGGATTCTGACTTCATTTAGCTGTTTTAATTTTTCTAGTGCCTGAATTTATTTCTTCTCCTGTCTCGTATTCAGCTAAATAAGAACCAAAGTCAGACCTTGTACAGCCTTGGAGATGGTACTTGAGTATCAGGGACAGAGATGTTAACCACATGGAAGAGGAGGTACATCTATGAGCAAGAAGAGAAACATCTGCACGAGACTCATTAATCAGTGCATGTCTTCAGAACACAGTGAGCAACACCACCAGGTACCAAACACTGCAGGCTGAGTGAGCGCCCCTAAGGTCAGCAGCTCTGCCTGACAAAGGATTCCTTCCTGGTGGGGTACCCACAAACCTTGGATAAGATCCTTAAAACCAGTACCAAGGTCAAACCTGCTATCATGCATGATGCCAACAGGCAGAGCCCTGAGGAGCCCCAGGCTCCTCCAAAGCCTGTTCACAATTTTTCTCATCTTTTCTGTGTAGAAGGAGGTAATTACAAAACCAGAAACATCTCTCCCTTACAGTCTGCTACGTCCTCAAGGTTTCTTTCTGAAGATGTGGTCTGTAGTGTTGCATGATCTTGGAAGAGCCCTTTGGCCAATATACTTCCATTGTACGAGCGTCTGAGGATTCTGCTGTGCTCATGAACAACGAAAACATCATCAGCTCATTTGAGCCCAACAGCAAAATTCCCACTCACTCCAATGAATTAAGATTTCACCCCAAATATTTTTGCAGCAACTGATTTTATATCTGGTTTTCCACATATATCGATCAATTCCAAGGCAAGTATGCCTTTGCTTACTGCAGAGGACAGCTCACTCCAATAAACATACTCAGGATGCTACTGAAATAAAGATACCCGGATCTGCAATAAATTTTGCATAGGAGATGATATGCAGTAATCAGAAGACAGCATCACTGGAAAGCCAAGTTACTCTTACTCCAAGCATGCTATTTTGGAAGACTTTTACATCTTACTGAACACTTGAAAAGTTGCAAAGAGTACTTTACACGTTTTCCTTTTACTGTAAAATGCATCTTATTGATTTATAATGTACTTTCAAGGAGAACAAAACCTAGTCTATAAAACTAAAATTTAGGAGAAAGCATGACTCTGTCATGGAAACTCCGTACCATCAGCATGGGGGACACATATTCTCATTATTTCTGATGGACTGATAGTGGTTTACTGTTGCTTACTTCACATAAATAGGAAAAAGACAAAAAATGCAACTACAAATGTAAGAAAAAAAATAAAATCAGTATTTCTAATGAAATGCATAATTTAAAGTTTGTTATTTAAGAAATTGAGAGCTGCTAAAGTGCATTTATTAAAAGCACTAGATCCGAGCCTTAAATAGGCATGAGGAAAGTTGTTTGCTCTTCAGTGAAGACTGAAATTCATTAATAATTTACCAACTTTTCACAGCACTGTAATCAAGATTCGAGCATGTTCAGGATGGTGTTGCTGCTGTTTTTCTGCTCTTACCATTAACTTCTATTTCAATATTTTTTTGTTCACAGAGTGTTTTATCAAGATGAAGTGCAAGGAATCACTCACGGCTGGAAATGAGGAAAAACTCTTCGATTCTTGTTATCCCATCAAAGCAAAGGTTATGCTTCCACCAAGTAACAAAAATCAACTCTGCCCTGAGAAGATGAGATCTGTGTTGACCTTATTCAAGCCTACATAGTAACTACATTTGTTCTCATGATAAGAGAAAAAAATCCACCATCATGTTTATCAAATCAATTCACCAGAAAGGGGTTTTGTAGTAAAACATCCCAGAGCAATGCCAAGGAGGGTCTATAGATAAAACAGCTCTGTTACTCATTTGCAAAGGAAAGCTCACTTAAGGTTACAACTATGGTGTAAAGACCTAACAAAATACTTACAAGGGAAAGATAGTCACACTTTACGGCTCAAAGACATTAAAACACATCACCCATAGTGTCTCACACATTGTTATTGCTGTACATATAAATCTTACACTGAAGACTTTTTGCAGGAAGTTTTTTAGCTGGTATTGTTTGAGATGCGAAAGGTCTACCTCCTGCATTTGTGGAGATCTTGGCAGGTACGGGCCTGATTGAGAGTGCTATTAATACACGAGATTAATATATGCCATATTATCAGTTCTTTTATTCTTGATTTAAGATGATATATATCCCAGAAGAGAATTCTGGAACAGCTGTTGTTCAGGTTACCCTGCTTTCCTGCAAAAACCATACAGCCTTTGCTATGCGCAGCAATACATGCTTATATAGGACTTTTTTAAAGAGTTACAAGTCAAAAAGCACATCAATCCAGCAAACTGCTCAATAGCTCAGATTAAGAATGCAAAGAACATTATCTGGTATTGCTGGAGCAGTAGTTTTGCTAAATAAATATCACTAGAAAGTGTTGCCAAAAATCAGAAGCCTTTGAGTCTATCAGATGAAAGGAAAGCTGCTTCATCTGCATCCTCTGAGAGGAAAGAAAAATTAATTGAATGCCTCACTGGAAGCAGGATTCCTCTCCTATGATTCACAATCTTTAAGAGGTCTGGCAATTCTTCCCCCTTCAAGCCCCCAGCTAAGATTCTCAGCTCACACTGGCAAGATTGGTCTCGACAGAAAGTTGTGCTTTTCTGAAGGAGGACAGCCTTAGTCGGGACCAGAAAGATACAGAAAACAAGCAAAGGAACATTCAAAATCCAGGGTGAGCCCAGAACACGCGACATTTAACTGTTTCTTTCCATATTACAAGAGAAATGTTTAGAAGTAGATAGGGCCAATCTATAAGTAGATATGGCCAGTAGATCTCCCATTTGAAACCATCTCCAAGATAGCCCTTTGCAACTGACCCTTGCAATAGAAAAAGCCCCAAAACAGGAGTGGGAATGAATTCCACTCCATGCTTTCCAAGGTTGTTTTGTTGGGTTTGGGGGTTTGTTTTAATTTAAAACATACATTTGTATAGTTAAATTCCCCACAAGCAACATGAATTTCACAGCTGATAACATC